>JASFYC010000826.1:784504-882453 GCA_030412335.1 Botrylloides violaceus | reverse complement strand
GGGCCACATGGATATACTCAAGTATCATCAGTATCACAAGTATCTCAAGTATCACAAGTATCACTTCAAGTATCACAAGTATCATGGATATACTCAAGTATCACCCTTCTATGATGCCTGAATCACCCTAGGACCAATGTAACATATCAAGTATCACCCTAGGACCCATGTAACATAACAAGTATCACCCTAGGACTCATATGGTGACTCAAGTATCACCATAGGACCTATATGGTGACTCAAGTATCACCCTAGGACCCATGTAACATATCAAGTATCACCCTAGGACTCATATGGTGACTCAAGTATCACCATAGGACCAATGTAACATATCAAGTATCACCCTAGGACTCATATGGTGACTCAAGTATCACCCTAGAACCTATATATGTGACTCAAGTATCACCATAGGACCTATATGGTGACTCAAGTATCACCCTAGGACCCATGTAACATATCAAGTATCACCCTAGGACTCATATGGTGACTCAAGTATCACCATAGGACCTATATGGTGACTCAAGTATCACCCTAGGACCAATGTAACATATCAAGTATCACCCTAGGACTCATATGTGACTCTTTGGTGTTTGTTTGGTTTGGTGTGTTAACATAACTAGTATCACCATAGGACCTATTGGTGACTCAAGTATCACCCTTATCACCCTAGGACCAATGTAACTCAAGTATCACCCTAGGACCCATGTAACATATCAAGTATCACCCTAGGACTCATATGGTGACTCAAGTATCACCATAGGACCAATGTAACATATCAAGTATCACCCTAGGACTCATATGGTGACTCAAGTATCACCCTAGAACCTATATATAGTGACTCAAGTATCACCATAGGACCTATATGGTGACTCAAGTATCACCCTAGGACCCATGTAACATATCAAGTATCACCCTAGGACTCACATGGTGACTCAAGTATCACCATAGGACCTATATGGTGACTCAAGTATCACCCTAGGACCCATGTAACATATCAAGTATCACCCTAGGACTCACATGGTGACTCAAGTATCACCATAGGACCTATATGGTGACTCAAGTATCACCCTAGGACCAATGTAACATATCAAGTATCACCCTAGGACTCATATGGTGACTCAAGTATCACTCTAGGAACCATATGGTCACTCTAGTATCACCCCTGGATCACCTTTTTAGGGTCGTCAAAGTAGGCCTATCATCTTAGAACCTATTATCTATTATTATCTAAGACCCATTATAATGACACAAGTATCACCCTATGACCCACGTAGTCGTATGTAACTATAGGTTACAAGTTTTTCCAAAGTCCCATATAGCTTTTTTAAAGGTGATACTTGAGTCCCCATATGAGTCCTAGAGTGATACTTGATATGTTACATGGGTCCTAGGGTGATACTTGAATCACCATATAGGTCCTAGGGTGATACTTGATATGTTACATGGGTCCTAGGGTGATACTTGAGTCACCAGATAGGTCCTATGGTGATACTTGAGTCACCTTGTGAGTCCTAGGGTGATACTTGATATGTTACATGGGTCCTAGGGTGATACTTGAGTCACTATGTAGGTTCTAGGGTGATACTTGTCATGTTACATGGGTCCTAGGGTGATACTTGATATGTTACATGGGTCCTAGGGTGATACTTGAGTCACCATATAGGTCCTATGGTGATACTTGAGTCACCATGTGAGTCCTAGGGTGATACTTGATATGTTACATGGGTCCTAGGGTGATACTTGAGTCACCATATAGGTCCTAGGGTGATACTTGAGTCACCATATAGGTCCTAGGGTGATACTTGAGTCACCATATAGGTCCTATGGTGATACTTGAGTCACCATATGAGTCCTAGGGTGATACTTGAGTCACCATATAAGTCCTATGGTGATACTTGATATGTTACATAGGTCCTAGGGTGATACTTGAATCACCATATAAGTCCTAGGGTGATACTTGAGTCACTATGTAGGTTCTAGGGTGATACTTGTCATGTTACATGGGTCCTAGGGTGATACTTGATATGTTACATTGGTCCTAGGGTGATTCAGGCATCATAGAAGGGTGATACTTGAGTATATCCATGATACTTGTGATACTTGAGGTGATACTTGTGATACTTGAGATACTTGTGATACTGATGATACTTGAGTATATCCATATGGCCGGTTCAAGTATGAATATCAGACAGTAGAATAGGTCGACACAACACACAAGCACCAAAAACGGACGACGTCGGACATGGAAATAGTAGCTACGTATTTATAAATATGGAAGGCGGTAAAATACAGACATTCTCTTACGTAGAGTAGTCAACGCCAGATTGGTACCTCTCTCGAGAGGTGTGTCATCACTTGCAAGTTGGTTTAGACGCTTTTTCAGGGAGTCCAAGACGTCAAAGCGACTGTTTTCGCGCCTTTGGTACCATTCAGTTATTATTGCCCTATCAAAAGAACCACCACAAGAATCGATCATTTAGCACAACATCCGATCGTAAATCCTCCTACATCTGGAATATTTCATTCGGGCGGACGATTCTCGCTAGAAGCGTGCCGTATATTTACAATTCAACTCCCCTTACAAACGACTCTCAACGTGTCGAAAATAGGTTGCGATATAACACGGTACCAATATATATACGAGCGAGGAAAATGACGCCATGAGTCCATTTCTCTAACACCTTAGGTATACGCTGCTATAACTGATTTTGGAATATATATTTCTAAAAGGAGTTGAAGGTTAATTTGTGGCACGCTTATTCCGAGAACTGTTAGTGGTAGATGATATAATCCAGACAGAGATATTTACGGTTCGATATTATACGATAACCAATGATAATTGCAGCGTTCCGATTGGCGTTGAGTGACAGAGAGGTACTGAAAGTGCGAAGCACATTCCAATACTTTCCCGTCGTAACTCGCTGAAACACGTCTAAGCATCATGCAGTTCGCCTCTGGGCCAGAAGGTGAATCACCTTGCACCGCCCAATTTGTCTCGTGGTGATGATCTTCATGCGCCTTGCAGTATATATGATATGAGACAGGGGGGGGGCATATTTCTTTCTTAATTAAGATTGCCTACAATCTTTTCGTGAGATAGCTCATTCGTGATAAAGACTCCGGTTATTTATTTTCATTCATTAATTACAACTGGGAATGGTTTGTTACCACGCGTTTATGAAATCCCACAACAACTGTCATTAATGGGTGTCAAGTTTCCAAAACATCCTTCGCAACGAAAGCAAACGACTTTCTAAATATGAGACGACCTCGTGTACCGTAGTGTTATAAAGTAATTGCGCCCATGCGTAATTAGTTGCAGGAAATAAGTAATTACAATGATGTGATTCCCGTGATATTCTTTCAGAAAATCTCATTTTAAGTAACATTTTGACAACATTTTCACCCCCCTTTTCAAAAATTTTCGTTCGCTACCTTGCAATTGTCTTTTGTTAACGCCAATATCAATGGATTAACGGCATGCTTATTTCCGCTAAGTAACAATAAACCCGTAATCGTATACCTGACGTTCTATGTCTTTTGTTACAACCCCACCATTTGTTGTTTGGATTTGTGAATAATTGGCCAACAAATCTTTACAACGACTGTCAATACTTGTTAATTACGATATATAGTCTACAATTGATAAACACTCTACTGTGGATACTCCCACCAGCGTATGCTCACGGCTATAAATTTCTTGAATCAGTGCGAGTTGAATGATGACGCCAGATTTACGATCCAAACTCGTATGGTGATGTGTCAACGCAGGCAACTTATTGGAAGATTGGCAACATCACAACAGAGGCTATTTTCCCTCTTTTGAGCAGGCAATCACGTTTGTCGAGGCGCACCAGACCGAAGAAGTCTTCTTTCGAGAGGGGACTTCCACAATGCCGCTCGCGCTGTTTTCAAGCTTTCATCTATAGTTCAGCAAACAGCTGAAACTCCAATCCTCTTAAGCTGATCTAATGAAAACCGCGCAGGTCAAGCTCACCAGACTATGCGTCGTACCGTACCCAATCAAACCAAAGACTTTAGACATTGGTAACCGTTATCCTTTTCTGCTTGGCAGTCACTGCGGACGTACAGTATATCGACACACGTACTAACTAGGCCTTAGTAGTTCAAAAATCTAAAAACAACAAAAATATATTGTCAAATTAGGCAAGTGTATTAAGGAAGGGATTCTCATATGAATGAAAACATTCTAGGGTAACGCTAATGCGAATTGCAACACCGTGTTGCAGCAACCCATGAGAAAATATTCACAGGTAAAAAGTGAGATTCAAAAGTTTGCTTATTTGCATGTAGGCCTATGTTAAACATGGGGTAGACCTCGCTGTCATAGGGAAAAGCGTAGAAACGGGGGAGCCAGTCTCCGCACTTGAAGCTCATTTTTATAAGCATCTATAGGATGAACAAGCTAGATAATCTTCTTTTGTAAACATACGAAGAGGTAGTGGTGGATTAAGAGCGTTATCCCCGAAGTATGAATCTGACAATTTCATAAGATGTAGTACACCGTGAATATTGCTCCAATACTGTCACCTAGCGGAAATAAATTAAAGTGGTGATCCGAGTTGTATGGTAACTCGGGAGCTAGATCGGGTCAAGGTTTTCGAGCAACGTTGGAGGCATTGGTTAACAAAATAGTAGGTCATCGTTCTGCAACCTAATCTACGTACAGACCATGATAGAAGGACGTTTATCTATGAACACAAAGTGGAAAAGGTAAGGCAATCTATTGTGTATTCTATATACGCAGCAATAATAATCAACTATAACGCTAACAAGAGCTAAACGCTGACAATTGGGGCATCCAGAGTCTCGCGATTAGGCTCATAGCCCTAGAGAATGTTTTCCAGTAGTTTTGACATATATATATGGAGAGTACAGTATATGCAACACAGCGGGCGAGGTTTACAGACAGTTGTGACGCTATCGTAATGACTGGCCTCTCTCTTCGGCGACTTGGCCTATTGAACTTCCAAACAAAATAATGACATTGACGAGCAAAAATGTAATATCCTACATATACGCGAAATACCCTTCAAACACATATTATCAATTATTCACAGATATATTGGCCGATATTGCATAAAATGGATTAAACGAAAACATGTGATAAAGAAGAAATGAACTGCAGTATTATATAGCAATTTGCGGGAATATATAATTCATTGGAGGCTTGCTTCTATGCTTACTACTGCATAAAAACATAGCGAGTTAATACCTTACAAGTCGTAGCCTACACTGTGTGAGTTGGAATTTGGCAGCCGAAGAATTCACCTCAAGGAATGGAATTTCTGGTAAGACCACCAACAAAGTGTATCTTTGCAAGACCTACTAATATTTTCATTAGTAAATAATAGTTCTATTGTGTAATCGCAGGAATCCAGCAGATCGGCCAAAAAATTTGATCCTCAGCGTACGGCAAGGTACAGACGAGCGGATCCAAGAGCAACAAACGTGGTTCTCGGCTTTGGATACAACGATTGGGAAACTACAAACAAGGTGGATGACGAGCCTATCAGAAATTGCTGTTTTCATGGATTTTAACCTACAGTATATTACGTCTCAAAACAGAGCTCTCAATATGCTTTAGTCCCTGGGGCACGAGCAGGCCAAGATCTCGGTGACCGCTCAAGGTTCCGTTGACTATGTTTATTTTGCCTAGCGTGAACTCTGACTGACTCTCGCTTCTGGATAGCTCTCGTCTCAGTGTTACGCTTGATAATTTTCAGAGCAATGTAGCATAAAATGCAAATATTGCATTGGTTGAAAATGTGTGAATTTCTTGTTACAGAGCGTTCAAAATCGTACCCTAAGAGAAACTATAAAACTTGCCACTCAGATAAAGAATGACCGTTCTATGACCGCGGCGAGGAAAAGAGGAATTCTGTCTTCATCGGTGGCATTTGGAAATGATAAAACAATGTATTGTACAGAATCTAAGGTGTGTCACTGTGTCTTGGTCTCTGAGAATCTCAAATAGCCTGTATAGCAGGTCGACGTGAGAGATTAGATCGCATACTCCGTTGATCAAATATTTTCACATTCCAGAATTACTCGACTCATGATCTGCGGGTTTGGGGGCCACGCGCAGTGCTGCAACGAGACTCCTATTCGTGGACGGACAAGGATCGCGTAAATTTACAAGCCTTGAGACTGCATGGTAATGCAGTTTCCAGTGTTCCCACAAAATTCGATCCTTATCAGAAGCTGCCACCGATCGCAGCTCACAGGAACGACACTACCGCACCGGACTTGAGAGACGACGGCAGAAAACTGCGTTCCGGATATATGATGCCTGAGACAAACGGTCTCTTGGGTTGATCGCTAGGTGTCGCGATCTGAAAAACGACATTAACAGGCGTGGTACGTCTGATTATAACCGCGTTGAAAATACGTTGCATAAATACGAATATATTGGGATACGAGGCTGAGACCTGGACAAATGAATGATAGATGTAGTCTACAAGAATTCAATACAATACACATACAAATAGTGGGAGTTGTGTGTGTGCGCAAGAGTCTGGGCATAAGTTAGAAAATAAAAACCTTGGGTTGTACGCGGCAATTGAGAAACCGCGTTGGTTTCTCTTTGTTCAAGAAATTACGCTGATAAAATTGAGCATACCATGAACACGAGATTCCACCGGGCCCCTCGAAAAAAAATCCGCCTTGGGCCCTCCTAGTCATAATTCAGCCCCGGTGATAGATACTGCTGCACCTCTAGAAGGCAGACGTCTTGACTTCAGACGCCGTCATTGCATACGAAAATAGTTCAAGTACTTGGTAGGCATTATTTTTCAACTCGAGCCACGGGAGATACCTTTACGGAGCGCGCACAAGCGTCTTGCAAAACGAGCGACTGCATCTCTTCATTCACAGCAAAGCGCATGCCCTGCCTATTCCCTCTTTACTTAAAACATCCATTTGGATCACGTTAAGCAATACTATATTATAATATATGCACATGCATTTTAGGAAGAAATCAAAAACAGTGTAGTAGAACTATTCCGAAAGTCGATATTGAGCCATTAACTAACGAATCTATGCATTTCAGCAAACAAAACGACTTCATACGATTAGGTAATACAGTAATGACAAATAGTGTTTGCGAAGGCAGTCCGGAAACAGACCCAGTATACTTATGAGGGTGATTAGCCTACCCGCCCTACATATATCTAGTGGTGGATATTACGGTTTGGAGACCTGACGTGAAGGTTTGTGGGAAGCACGAAGCAACATCGTAGTTAATAGTAGTCTACATTCCCCAACACCACCACGTGTGAGAATGACAAGCTAATTTTCGTGAGTTATCGAAATGTTCTATTGCAGTTGCTGCGTAATTTTTTTTCGCTACAACCAAATCGTATTGAAGGACATTCGTAGCGCGTACTCCAATTAAGAGGGCCAATGCGAGCTACCGCGTCGTCCGAGTCACCCAATACCCACCACTACGTACATCGCCTCCCAGCTATAATTACAGCTACAGACGTATCAAGGCGGCCGCCAACACGTTGATGACTTAATGATTCACTACAAAATACAATTGTCAGGCGAACGCAGGCAGGGAAAACCAGCAGACGTCGTCTCGTTACGGAAACCGTATGCTGATTAGTTATATGAACGGGCACCATTAAAACTTTAATATTCAAGCACCATCTATGGTCTGCTTTAGTTCTGAAACTTGAGTAAAGTAAAGAACTAAAGTAGGCCATGTACCATCCAACCTGATTCATACGCGGGCCGCGGTAAATAGAAATGACCTACTGCAAAGCGGCGATGGATATGGCTGAAAATTTAATGCAAGTTATTTTATAGACAATCCTCACGTTTTTTAAGGGTGAGCTCCAGGTTTTTCAAAAAATTAAAAATAATTGAAGTCTAACATTCGTAACCGGAAATCGCGAGCTGCCGTTCGTCAGGCCGGTCAGTATAGTAACTAAGAATCGATGATCATGGTGAAAATTTATGCACTCACGCGTTACCATGCACAACCAAGAATGCGGGCTGGTCTGGGGAGACAAACTGCAGATGGCCATTGAAACGTAACATGAAAGGTTGGTAACATATTCTAAACATTCCAGTTAAACGCTTGTTATGGTGCTTCCGCATGTCGGCTTCCTACATTCTCGGGATCCTGTCGGGAAAATAAGAAGATTAGAGCGAAACACATTTCTTGAATAGTTTACGCGAATTCAACTGGATGAAACCAATGCAACTATCACAGAACCTGTCATTGGAGCTGGAAGACATGTAGGGCCTACAGGTCATGGTTATATCACCGTTTCCTGCGCACTCTATGGGCAAATATAAATAAATGTGTGTGTCTTCCATAGTACCCATATGTACTGTATTTACTAGACTAGACTAGGCCTTCTTCGTCCCACCGAGGCACTGTCCTGGCATGGTCTGGCCTGAATCGACTAATCTGCATAAGATCAGGTTTCGCGCCGGACTCTCATCGTTCCGCAACCCTCCTGATTTTCCATGGGCCGTGCAGCGCGAGCATTAACTATGCGGATAGCGCAAGGAGGCATCGGTAATTGTTTTCATGACAAAATTCCAAGGGCCGTGCAGTGCGAGCATTAAACATGCAGATAGGCCAAGAATGTACCGGCAATCTACTTATTTTCATGACATAATACCACCAACTCCCGAAATCATAGATCGTTGGCCTGACCTCACAACCGTAATTCCTCTAAAACCTAATATAATCTTATTGACGAGTTTACAAGGCCGCTTCAAATTCTTGACAAAACCACCAACTATATAGCACCGGTTGCACACTTGCACTTATTCGATCACATGCATTTCATGGTAAATGGCTACGGTACTGTGAGGGATATATTCCTCTACCTGCATATACCTTTACATATTAGTGATATCCTAGTCATGCAACCAAATGGTGATCACTGATCATCTCAAGTGACGAAGGCATCAACAGAGCGTAAAATAAACTGACGACTTTTGCATCCATTCCATTGAAAAAGGAACAAAATCAAAACAAATCGATGAGTACGCCCACTGGGGGCGCGAAGTAGAGAAAGAAAAAACTCAATGCAAAGGGAGGTTTCAGCCTCCGGGTTGGCAACACTTAGTTCAATTCTGCATTTGAAGACGCTAATCCAACAACAACCATAAAAATTTACAGAGGACTGCGGCGTCGAATCGTGTGGACTGGCATATTATTCTTGAAACTTCTTAACAGTAACGTAAACGGCTGAGTTTAAGAGTATCGAACAGCAGAACTTGTCGTAATAATATGCACAGTATTTCATCGCAGTGATATTTTCATGCTAACAGAAGAGTAAACCCAAGTATCCATAATCAAGCTGACTCACCATGCCTGTAGTGGGCCGAAGTACCTACTAATAACAGAAAACCTATTCATTGTCACGAGCCAAGGACAACATTGCAATAGCCCAATCTGCTGGCTACTCGCTACAAGTCATGTACAGCACGCAATCATAGAACCATGGGAATTTTACTCACCTGTTGTTGCTGTGCATCAAATCTAGAATTTAGTACTCCGAGTGACGTTGCCCGCTTCATGCTGTTTCAGAAACAAAACAGAATCACCACCGAGTAAGCAAACTGCATAACCTCGGCGTCACGTGCCAATCAATGAATCTGGCACGCCCGTTATTAAAGATCACATAAATTCAAAGATCACGACGTCACCTGCAGACGTAGCGTTTTGGGTACAGGTAGTCAATACTTTCAACAGGCTTCATAACAATGCCAAACTTGATACATGCAGATGGAGCGTCGGTGGCATGACATATTTACAGAAACACTTTTGCATGAAAAAAAGTCTCTACCAAGTCATGCAGCATATCCGTCATGAAAATATCGATCGTGTCAAAAGAGGTTACAGTCCCGTACAAGATTCCCGAAGATGCAGTACATCAGGGATGTGCAAATCGAATCATTTGAGATTTCGAATATGTTTCGAATAATTTTTTCGATTCAAAATGTGCATTCCTACAGTACATGCGCTCAATTATTACTAGGGCTGGGCAAAATCAAATAGTATGAAACATCGGATCGAATCGAATAATTTCAATCGGATACCGAATAGACGCGACTGACCTCGTTATTAACCTAATTTGATAAAATTTGATTGAAAATATATTATCAACGGTCAGGAACATGCAGAGACGCAACTAGCCAAATGTGAGGCCATGTCTACGACTTCATGGCGTGCTGTCAGGATAAGAGCAAAATGCACAAAAGTCCAATTCAAAACTGCGGCACCAGAGAAAAGAAATACTTCAAGATAAACCTGTCCTGGCTATGTCCACGTTGAAAAGCGTATAGAGCTTTCTCAAGTTGTGGTAGCATTCGAAATTCGAAAAGACAACGAATTGCTATTCGATTCGAAGTATTCAAATTCGAGTGACCAGCCCTAGTTATTACCATTACTCGGAGTAATCTAACGTTACATCAGAGGACGCAAGTCCTGGCGCAACCATCACCATTTGCATGTGCCCAGGACTGGCTGTGATTACAGGTCAATGACTGGCCCATGACCATGCACTTGTGAACTGAACATTATTTGAATAAGTTATTCAAACAATGGTCAAGTCAAAGAAAAACCGCTTGGAAGCAAAACTCCAAAGATGGGAAAATTTGTCAAATTCCACACTAAGCTTTGTGACTCTTGCTAGTCCTGCAAATGTCCGTACTAGAATCCAGCAAATCATGGAATTCATTATTAAGAATGGTCTGTACCTAGAAGATGCTGCGTTGATCGGTAAGTATCGTCTAGGTTCAGGTCCTGTGACTCCAGTTCCGGTAAATTTGCTTACAAGTCTTTGACTGCTCTTTCGTAACGATGCACGCAGTCTGTTGAAGGAGCCACTTCGTTGCAAAGTGCCCTGTCCGTCCTATGTGATGTGTGAATAATGAAACCACATTTAACACGCCATTAAAACCATGCATCATAGTCAATTTTAGTTTTTAGCTACGAAATGCCAACATGTCATGCTATTACTGCAAGCTCATGAGGTGACTGACACAAGAAAGTAATGACATACCCCAGACCACTCAGGTATGGCCTCTTCGGACTTTACATCTCTCGCATAAACTGATTTGCCGTCAGTCTTGTTGATTTCAGCGATTTGAGTTTTATTGACCAACTGCATAGCCTGAGTAGAGAGGAAATATGTATAATTTATATGGTACCTAATAATTATGTGCGTTATCCATGCAGAAATTTGAAAGTGTTCTCCGGTAGCATAGGCCCTGCTTGTGTTCTGCAGAATAGCCTAGCAAACAGGGCTACGTGATGGATTGGTATTCAGCAACTCAGATTGGTAAAGTTGGTTTGACATGCACGGCAAACCCAGGAACCCATTTTCAAAACCCTATCTGGGAAAATCCGGGCTATAGTCAGAACTGATCTAATCGACCCCTGATGTTTTTCTACATTCTCAAATGGCAAACCCATCAATAGGTAACAATTCGATGAGTGGGTTGGCGTGTTCTTAGTCAAAATGTCCCTTCAAGTATGATTAGAGTCATTCTGCCTTTGGGGTGGTACAAATCCCACAATTGCACACTAAATAGAATAGAATAACTAAACCTGAACAGAAGGTACAGTATGTTAGCAGAATTTGCACATTTCCTAGCGATATAACTTTGTTAATAGATACAGATTTACGCTAACAATTGACAGGGCAACGTCACAAGAATAGTAAGTGGCTGTGAAGTGCTGCCATTATGTCTAGGGTTAAGAGCATTCGAAACACTCGCCTGTCTATTCGATCTCATAGCGCAGTTCTCAAGAGTCTGCGCAGCTTCGTACTTTCCTTGTCTTCTATACAACGCACCAAGATTTTTTAAAGTTGTCGTCACCGTCGGGCTTTCGAGAATAATAACAATTTAATATACACAGGCTAAACAGAGTAACATGGCTACAGAATCGTGACAAAAATATGACATCACCTGTCCAAATTGCTGCATGAATCACATACAAACAAATGATAACTTGAAACAACATACAATTTCTCAAATGGATCATACCTGTCTACTTTAGCTGCTTTATACCATCCACCGTATTCGCCATACGGTGCGCTATCCTTATGTTTGCCACTGTAAGCAGAGGCCTCCCGCTCTTCTGCGTTAACATGATATTCATAATTTAGTACTATTCCACCGGACAGGCATTCAAATCTAACCGGCATGCATCCAAATTGGTTTGTTTTTCTCGTCTATGCTTCCGAAATCTCTTTCATGGGCTTGCGTTAAAACTTGTTTGTACAGTGACTCAGCGAGTTTGAATTTGCCCTGTTTCATGTATGCTGCAGCCTGGTTAAGATAATAATGAAGGGGTTTTTAGTCCAAAATTCAGTATATATCAAAACAAAAATTTCCTACCAATAAGAAGGATCCCTAATTTGGCTCATGACATATCGAAATAATTTCCAACTGAGCTACCAAGAACAAAGGTAATGACTTAAATCTCCCTACATGTGGGTTGTCATCTCCAGAAGACAGAAACTTAGAAACACCTAACAGTATAGGCCTACCGCTATGGCTAGAAAAGCGTCTCAATGGTCACCAATATGCACTGGGATGGATCGAGGATGCATAACAAAAACACCACTGACTGATCAATGGTTAACACTAAACCATATTGTAGAATGAGCAATGCAATTATATCCTTTCAAATAACTTCTTACCAAATTGTTCTTTGTCTTTGCGACGTTCGGGTCATCAGAGCCCAAATTAGCCTCATAAATCTTCAGAGCTCTTTGATAATACTTCTCCACTTCATCGTATTTATTTTGGTTTTGACAAAGCAATGCCAGATTGTTCAACTGCTTCGCAACATCAGGATGTTCTCTACCAAGCACCTTGAGAAAAATCATGTAAGTGAAAACAGGGTAACAACATTCTACACACAATGCAGCACAATGTCGGTAGGATTTGCTGAGGAAATATTCAATGCGAAACCGTCACCACTCTTTGAAAAAAAAGTATTATCTCCTTTCATAAATCTTAGATGAACCTATACTGTTTCCACCAAGGTGTGAATGATAAGAAGTTTTACATAACAGTCACAGCAACCATTTTTTTACCTTCTCACGAATCTCCAATGCTCGTTTGCAAAGCGGTTCTGCTTCTCTGTACTTTCCACGTTTGCCGTACAAAACCGCAAGGTTGTTCAAAGTTGCTGCAACCTACAAACGATCCAAAATATCAAGAGTGATGTGAAAAACGTTCAGCAAAATGAGAATCTTACAGCAGGGTGATCCGGTCCAAGAGTTTTCTCTCGTATAGCAAGAGCATCATTGAGCAAGCTTCCAGCTTCCTTGTACTTATTTTGATCCCTGCATCAAAGTCATCGATTGGTATGGTACCGTGACTAAATTCTATGCCCAGAATATTCAAATTCATACCTGTATACTAGTGCTAAGATATTCAGCATCGTAGCGACATCGGGATGGTCATGGCCTGATGTTTTTTCTAAATCTTCCAGGGCTTGCTTACAAAGAGGGACAGCAACTTCATACCGTCCTTGACTTGCGTATTGTATAACGAGATTGTGAAGTGTGCGAAGTCTGTCAAGAAGACAAGCATTATATTAAAATTTTGGTACAATCATATGCATTGATAATGATATTAAATACCTTGCTGGTATCTCGTAACCTCCGTTAACAACAGATGCTGCGCTGGATTGGCTTGAGGATGGCGAACCGGAAGATTTACTGATATCACCATCATTGAACAAATCTTCAATACTGTCTGTATTTGGCTTTGTATCAACATCCTAAAATTTAAAAAGAAGCATGGTGCACACTTGTTCATAATTTGAAGGAAACATGACATAGACCTACCAACAGGTAATTTAAATGACAAGATAATAAACTTATATTCCAGTAGGAGCAAGTTTTCAATGCTTACTGTTGAATGGTGTACTCGACCAAGTGCATCACTCAGTCAAAAAAGTCACCCACTAGAAAAAGTTGCTATATATGTCAGTATGTGACTTCAATTACAATATAATGTCAAAATGTAAAGCATACACAAACATTTCCATAAGTTACAGGAAAAGTGATACAGCCCAAGCAATAGGAAATGTTTAATGACAGTCTGCAACTAAATAATTATACATATGTACATGTTTTCGATGTAATTGAAAGTGACATTGCACCATCTTTTGAAATCGAACCGCTTCAAGGTATCAGAGTTCAATAATGCATGAGATATTGATTATGAAAGCTACACTTTAAATTATTGATTTCTGAACCATTTCAAATAGTCTTACCTCACTGCTTCCTTCTGCATCATATTTTTTCATGGAATTCATAAATTCCAAATGCTTTTTCTCTTCTTCTAGTTGAACATTCTGCAAATACCAGAATAGCCCTAGTCACTCACATATTGTCGACTCTTAATTAAAGTAGACATAAGCAAGTGACTGTGTTAATAAAAGGTTTGAAAAGCTTGGTTTTCCACATCATGTGGATATATATTATATATATATCACATAGGTCTAACAAAATTACATCCATTAGGCGAAAATACTTCGAACCATACTCTTACTATATCTAACATTACCATTGGCCTAGGCTAGAACATTAATAATGAATAATTCATGTAATTTTCATCAACAGGTTGGACAAAGAGGACTTGATGAGCTGTTGCTCTTCTAAGCATGCACCACATCTCCACAGAAACCCACAATGTTGTCTACAAGCAAGAAGGCTGGGTCGTGACGATAGCAGTTTTTAGTTTGAATCAAGCTGAATTCTAACGCCATTGATTGAATTTGGCACTAATAGTTTCACTCGCTTAACCAATACGCCACCCCCCACAAACAAAGAATCGAGATAGGTATAAAATATTATTATTAGGCCTACTGTAAGGCTATATATAGGCTGAAGATAGTAAGCCTACCTTTTGCTCGGATAACTGGAGTTTATGCTGTGTGCTTGCGAGCTCATCCCGAAGCCATGTGTTTTCTTGACAGAGTCTACGAACTTGAGCTTTTAATTTCTGCTTTTCTGATTCAACATTATTCAAGTGACAGGCGAGAGATACAATCATCTGAAATTGTAAAACAACATTCACCAATTTTACATACAGTTACCTGACACCACACACAGGCACCGCCAGTATAATGAAGTTACTGTAGTAGGCATAGCTGAACCACTTGAGTCTAGAAATTACGCTTATACAGCATTCACAATCACGTACGTCACATCAGCGTGCTTATATAGGAACAAGGAGACAAACCAATCAATGATGATTAGGCCTACTAATCACATATATCACAATTGGTAGACTGATAGGTCTTGATACACAACTACACGTGATCTGAATTTGGTATGAAAAAGTCAGCTAGGTATATAATCATACAATATGCTCAAAGTTTACGAAGCCAAAAAGGGTCACTAGCACAAATGTGGCTGCAATCTATTTTACGATAGGGTCATAAAATAAAGTAGGCTATATAATTATACTGCGACAAACTTGTCAGTGAAGCCAATATCACACTGTCCTAGTCTGCATGCTCGTAAGGGCGTGTAATGTAACTTTGCACCAGAAACCCAAGCATAATCACAGCATAGAAATACAGTGGGTCAGCTAGAAATGAATTTACATCAATAATTACCTCTGCCTCTCCAAGACCTAGTTCAATCATTTCCAAAGATTTTCTGACAATGTTTGATTTTTCTTCGACAAGATTGACATCTCTGTCTTGTTCTCGTCTTATTGCGTTTAACGTGGCTAATAGGCTGAAATTGTGAAATGTAGAAAATCAGTGCCTTATTCAAGGTCCACCGTTTATTATTGATAATTGTGTTGTCTGCGTATTCCACTGCAGATTTCTGTATCACCCACTCATTGATGATAAAGACAATAGTAGCGTATATATGGGGGGCAAAGGGGGTTTCTTTCCGATCACCAGATCTAGCCTACTGAATCCAGATTAGCTCTTTTAGTGTAACATACCTGTGTAATATCGAATTATGTTCATTCTTTAGTTGATCAAGGCCTTGCATAACAGCTCTGGTGTTTTGGAGGATGAGATCCTGCGGCATTTTGGCATCGTTTTCCTCCGGTGGAACTCCACCAGTTCCATGTAACGGTGTTTCAGAGACATCATGGACAACTACACCTCCCGACATAGTGCAACACGCTTTATATGAATGTTATTTCATTAACATATGAAACTGTAAATCAGAGAAAAGTGGGTCTGACAAAAACATCGGCATTACGCCGCGGCTACAAGCCTATTGAGCTACCGACCGGGTATATGCCTATATGATTCCGTCTTACCGGTATTCCTATTCCTACCGTAACACCTGTCCTCTTATCCGTCAGGCGTCTGGTCGAAAGTGGCAGCCACACTCTCATCTCATGTATACGATTAACGCAATCAGTATGTATTTCACTGCGTCTTGAACTCTTTGACTGACATCAACCAAGAACCAACCAAACCGTACAAAAACTGACCAGAAGCAAAGCAACCGGCCAGTAGCCTACCACCCTCGGCCTACGCTACTCAGGTGTGCGCGGACCACTCTATGGAGCAGACTCTGTAATTTGATCGTTCGTCAGCTGTCTTTACCATTGAGTTTAACCAAAGTGTGCAAATATCCGGTTAAATGTCGTAAGCTTCACGTATGATTACACCCAAGTTTGTTCGATTTCTAAGTAGGCACCTATAGAAAAAATTGAGTCTCGCCATAATTGCAGATCGTGCAAATTATACACATAGGCCTACTGTACCTCCATCGGCATAATATGCTTATTTTATAAGGTAACCGGGTAAAAAGCATTTGGCTTGTACTTCACCGAATCCGGATATCATACACAATGCACCACAACAGATCGACGATCCGTGATGGACGGCAGCTACGCAGGGCACCAAAAAAAACAAGTCATCAAGAGTCAGGAAATCCCCTTCTTCACTTCACTCTTCCTCACTCCCCCTGTCACAACTGTAGGTAATAACTAGACATCAATGACCAGCCCACAGCGGTCAAAAGTTCGAGTGAGTCGAGCAAGAGGTGGAAAGACCACCTGCGCCACTGCTTAGGCCTCGAAAACAGGCAAATTTCTCGCGCAGATACATAAATTACACAAGTGTTCTAATACGGTATTGGCGAAGCTACTTGCGACGTTGAAGATTCCACCCCCAAGCACCGAAAGTTACGCTTGCAGGCGTATCCGCAACCCAACAGTCAAATATCAAATTACTTTTCACATCTCGGATCTATTTTCCGAAAGGTACACTTAGCCTACATGACAAAGTTCGAACATTTTGACAAGCCATCATTGAAACTCAAAATAATAATATAGAAAGCGCATAATTTCAGCTGGCAACACAATATAATATATATACTCTGCAAACAGAATAAAATCGCAATAGTGTCACAGTCTTTATCAGGCACGAGCGACCTTGACACCGACATATTCACAACAAATCAGCATGAGTCATGATAAACTTGTAGTTGCACCCCATAGATGAGCCACGTCAAATGGACTCTGTGGTCTGAATCTTTGTTTGGTAACATGGTGTGATATTCACACCATGACAAAATTAGCATCCAGTTGGCCTAGTTGGTACAGAGCCCTCCATTCTAACCCAGGAGTTGGTCAAAATGCATAATCTGTGGCTTCCATATTGACCAGATGGACCTAGATAGATAGATAGGGATAGAGCAAAGCGGCTTAAACTATTGTTTCCTTGCTCGTTAACGCATGAGGATGGGTAAATTTTGAATCTCCCAGCCACGGAAGTGTTGCACTAGGAAGGGCATTCAACATAAAATCAACACACAAAACCAGAATGCTATTCAATCTGCTGTGGCAAGCCCGACAATGGCAGCGCCAAAGAGACAAACAGAATTACATCACAAGCTGTGTATGGCCTACTGTATTGATGAAATGCGATGAACCACCACCATCAGTCGCCATAAGAGTCGCTTCTGGGGCATTAACGGTGAGTTAACATGAGTAGCTTTGATGCAAGGCATTTGCTCCGTTTTGTTGGGTATGGTGTGAGGTGCAAGTATCAAGTCAGTTTTGTATATAAGGATTTCTGGATTTATTACCCTTCCATGCAGCTACTGGCATTGTGAAGGTGACACAACCAGAATTAGTATTACACATAACTCATATCAGGGATGTCTCGAGTCAAGACATCCCTGACTCATATAAATAACCATACCAGCTGCAGGACTTACTGCACTACTTGCTACCATGAGAATACAACAAAAAGTGTACGAACAATATAAATATAGAACAATGAAACACTAACCCGCGGTGGCCGAAGCCGTACAGAAGCTTTGGTAAAACGCAATTCGGTATTGATATGGTATTACACAATGATGCAGGTAAAACCATTTTTGAGGCCCATACAGGGACACTACGACTGAAATCAGTAAGTGTGAAATTTGAAAACAATCGTGTATTTCATTGCGTTCTTATAGCCTATGCATGATTTTATGTGGCAAGGGGAACACTGGAGTACTTCATGATGAGGTACTTGAATTGAACATCGTGAAGTGATCGAAAAATTATTAAATAATGTACAGCATATGAAATGATGAAATTGCTGAATTTCGCACAAAGACCGGTGGTGGGCTTCTCTCAAAGTGTCACCTGCCATTTGTCTTTCTCTGCAAGTTCTGAAATCGAAAAAGTTGACAACATTGAAGTGGGAGAGCCATACTAGCCTATATTACGGTAGGACTTTAATCAAATTTCTTATCTTGAGAGATTAGGTATGAGATTGATATTGGATATTTCATTTCTACGATTTGTCAAGTCTAATAATAGAAAGTTTGTATGTAAAAGGGTTCATATGTATCGTCATGCGTATTACCGAATGCATGAATAGAGGGGGAGAGAGAGTTTTAGTATCTGTCCACAAGGAAACTATAACAAATGTCTGCACTCTTTTAAGCACAACAGTATAAGTAAAGTCAAATGCGGATTGTGTGCTGCGATAATAAAGCCAATTCTGCCCATGAGAAAGAAGGTGAGTTGGGGAAGATATTTTTCGGTAAATGTTATCGGCAGAGTTCACCGACAATGTTGAGTTTCTCAGAGACAGTCTTGTAAGCAGATACGCACAAGTCCCGTTGGAGTACGACACAACATAGTGAGCAGTCGTCATTGGAACCAGGACACCTTCGATAAGGTAGACAACACACATTGCAAATGCTGAACTGCACCGTGTGCAGGCGTGCAAAACTAGAAACATCACGAAAACCCCCCGATTTATTTCTTCAGAACTACTGGTACTAGCGATTAGGTAGGAAACTTTTGGTATTCACGAGTCTCAGGGACATCATATGCAACATGCACCTATTGAAATTGAATTGACTAATGAGCTCAAAGACAGACAGACAGACAAACAGACATAAGTCGAGCCAATGCGTGCAACATCCGACAACAACAACACCAATCACAACCGATGCGTTGATATCTCAAACAGTCACATACTCTCACCCCCACTTCGCTCATACAACGATAGCTGCATGTGAAAAACAAATGATTTAGGTCATAGGTACCTCTTTTTTAAATTTGTGGACTAATTCACGCAACGTTACTTGCTGTCGTATTTTATCCAACGACAAGATATCTTCGACGCTTCTCATCGAACGTGTCACGTACAGATCAAACGGATTTTTAGTTTGAGGTGCTGTGCCAGGACCCTCGTCAAGGTCACCATCCTGTGAAGCAATATTTCCAAGTCAAGATGAAGTCCATATCGAAGAATATATTAAGTGGAACCAATGATGGACAAGCAATATATATCATCAAGCAGATTCACAAAAGACCGAACACCCAGCCTTGGTTTATTGAGGATTATAAAATTCACAAGCTGTCGGAGCGTAGCATTCCATCTTCACCTGATGAAGGAGCGGAGCTCCGAAAGTTTGTGAATGTTATAATTCTCAATAAACCAAGGCTGTTCGTTAAATCTGTGGTGAATCTTCCTTGCAAGTCCAGATGGGAAGTTTTAAAGTACAAGGTTAGGCTCTTCATGTTATCAGGCAAGAGCGAAACATTAATGAGATACTTACCTTATTTTCTACACCCGACGCGGCCATGATGGCGAGAGACTCTTGATCTTCATTTTCTTGCGAGGAAAGTGGTATACTCGATATTACTTCGTACGTGACGCCAGAAGCCATATTCTGAAACAACATAATGATAATAATGATCGATGGTGATTGCTTTGGCCTTTTGCAACTCAAAAATCACCTTTCCAGTAGCCCGTCTACGGAACAGAGATGTGAAGCCTCTTTGTTTATAGATAGACACACATATCCTTTTGCGGATGACGACATCCATTTCTTTAGGATGGCTTAATCGTAAATGAACCTGCAAAAAAACAGTGCTTCCTGAGATGATTTAGCACATAAAATCACATTAGAAGACCTTCCTGATACGTAGCTAAGAATTTTATGTGGTGATCAGTACTTCAACAAGGAATTCTAAGGATGGTTGCAAAATGTAAAACATCATGTGTCCGTGGATAAATCAGTACAGTACTGAGCAAGCAGGCATGTATGTTGTTTTACAACTGACGTGCTGCCAAACATTATATGTACAGATAAATCGAAGTGAAAAGTGAGAGTCAAAAAATGTAAGTCCATCACACTGGGCCGAATACACCACTGGTTTATATGCGTAATTGACGCAAATGTACCGTAGGGTTTAAACCGATGAACTTCTTTTTGGAAACAGAAAGCAATGAATCGAATTCCGGTGACTGGTATAGAGGTTGATGGCATGATCCATCTTTGAAAAGATATGAAAACTCAACGTATGCAGAAGCTAGAGCTCAGGTACAAAGGATGAGGTTAAGCCCTGACTGTGGCATACCACTTGCTGCTTACGTATTTTTATCTCGTCATAAGAAGGTATACAACACAAGCACTGGTACCTTGAGAATAACATAAATTTGTTCGTTTGAAGGAGTAACCCGGTGAAGATAAGCAGAATCATGTAATGACGAATCCCAAGACACAATGGCTTCCAAATGTGAATGCATCTAGGCAGAGTACATATAAAATAAATTATACAAATCATGCATCAGAAATTTTCAAAAAACATTACCTCATCCGCTGCAGAACGAATGATGGGAAGTTCGATGTAAGATCCTCGCGATTCTCCGGATAAAAAACTGTCATGGCCTTTTGCTTCAAGATCAAATTCATTTTCGCTGATGTCATCTGTGATAACGTTCATTAAGACGCATATTATGTTTATGTAGCTTGTCAAAGCTGCCATATATGGGAAAGGGGAAAGTCATAATTATGTTTGAAATCAGGCCTATCCTTCAATGACATTTGAGAATAATATCACTCAGCTTGACCCGTTGATTTAGTAGTTCTATGCATGTCAAATTTAGCGAAACTGCAACTGCAGGGGTGTAGGCGACCAGCTACAGGTTTCTTTAAATTAACCTCAGATTTAATACCACATGAGTGTACTGTACAGACATACACACTGTACACAGAGTAAAGTACACAGAAAATCTACTAAACAATTTTGAATGAGGAACATAGATCTTACTTCTTGTATCCAGAAATAGGATTGGGATATGCATCTCCATGTGATCAGGGGATTGCCACGCAGCATGAGCTCCCGGTATACCGGTCTGTGGGTTCGCTAATGCGCCTCTTTCTTCCGTTAGATTCAGCCATTGATCAAACAGACGGGATTCACGCTCTTGCTCCAAGAGATTTTTGTTGGCTGGAAATAAGGAAATAAATAATACCAGAGCGGCAAGCGTTTAGCCATGGGGAAATCAGTGGGGGCCAGAAGGTTAGTGGTTCGAATCTCATCAACTAGGTCAAACCTATGATATAAGAATGGTATCCGCAACTTTCCTGTCCGCATTCCTGACAATATAGGGTTCATCATAGCAGGGATCAGAGATAGTTACCACACGTCCAGTCTGTATATCTACACTGGCCATTGTCAGGACTGCAAATGTAGGACCGAGGGCAAAATGAAACTCCCCACATTCAGTCAGTCCAATATGGACTTCGTAAACTAAGAAGGTTGCAGCAGGAAGGGCATGCGGCATGAAAATAAAAGTCAAATCATATGTGGTTCAAACCGCTTTAACTGCCCGGTGTCCAGTGATGAAACGAGGACCGAAAAAAGTCAATCACAGTTTTGAATAGTTGTGTTTGTGTGTATTAAAAAGTGGGTTTTGGTACAAATGTAGTGATAGGAATACCCCTACATCTTTAACAATACGGAAGATAAGATGCTGAGAAAGAGTAATACCTTTGTTTGCTAATCGTTTCATTTCGTCGTCTAAATATTGCTTTCTTTGCTCCAAGATATCAAGCCAACATTCTCTCAGCTTCATCAAATCTTTATCTTGATAACTATCGATATTGCTGCAACACAATTATTGGGTATTTCATCAGAAATTCGACGTTGTCACTGAAATTCATTCTCACCAGTCAGAAACACCAGAATTGGATTGCACACTGCCCGCATATACTCTCTGAATACCTTCGATTAGCAATGGAAGAGTTCCCGAGTCTGGAACTGTCTTGACAGAAATTTGAATTCGACGAGATTGACCCTAATTAAATAAAAACCATGACATCAATCGAATGTAAACATGCTAGTCGGTGAAAACAACAAACCTGCTTCAGTTGAAATATTCCACGACTTGAAATATCTGGCTTTGATATTACTTCGACAGGAACAAATTTTGCTTCTTCGCCGAGTTCAAGGATCGTAGCTTCAAACTGTAGCTTCTTCGTAACTTCACTCCATCTGAAAATAATTGCGATGATGGCCAAGATGCGATTTAAGGAAGGCACTACAGTGAAAATATGATCATAAATTGAATAAAGGTAAAGAGTCCTGAAAAGATTTATCAGTGGTTATATTTCACAAAGTTTGGATCGGTTCCTCCATCACAACCGGTGTGGTCACTACACTGTGGAAGACTAGACGGTCACCTGAGTGGGTTACCTACTCTGCTATCATCAAGAAGCCGTGGAAGAGAGCTTACAAGCTTCGTGGGCAGGATGGAACTGGGGAAGCCTAAAACCTTAGCATATACCTACACTTTACTTGAGCTTAACCATACCTTTCTGTAAGAGATTTGCGCTTTTCGGACAGTAAACTAGAAGACCTGAGCCGTAGTTCGTCCACATCCGTTTGTTTTTCTCCCGATTCAAGCTTAGTATACCGGTCGCGATGGCCCCATACTTCAATGGCAAGAGACGATCCTGCATTGATACGATCTACGAGATCTTCTGTTATATTGCAGTTGAAATCCATTGTATGATTGAACTTGATATTTAAGGTTGATCGGCTAAAAGTCAGGTACCAGTACTGTAGATTATGCCATCTAGTAAAACAAATTACGTAGACTTACCTGTTTTTTGGAGACATTTCATCAGGTTTCAAATCTGGTGGAACTAGTATGGTGTCTGGACAGTCCAGGAACACGTATTGGCACTGCACAAAATGAGATAAAGCGGGAGAAAGTCCTTGAGCTTCAACAACAGTCACTCTTAATATAGGAAATGAACAAAACATATTTAATATCACACCAAGATTTCATTGAAAGCTAATTTTCATTCTCCGGTTAAATGTATATCCCACTCCACACGCTGATGGCATCAAAAATAGTCCTAACTGCATTGATTGATTTCCCCAAACATAAACAACACTAGACCCCTGATGACTGATTAAATATAATAAAACGCCTGGCCTATTGCACCACAGACAAGCTTTGATAAATTATCCCGTTTAAGACAAGTTGGCTGTAAACAGTACTGGGTGTGTGAGGAGTTCTCAATTACCTGCAAATCATTTGATTATTCCGATTACCGTGGTGTGACGAATCAGCCGGAGTTGAGCATGATGAAGGATTAGCTACCAAATCTTCATTCGTGTCAGGTGATAACGGTGTCACTGTGCAAGTAATCCAAATATAAATGTAGGCTACACAACAACATAAAATCAAAGAAACAATGACCCGAACCTGTTACATTTGTGTTTAAAACATCTGTTGACATACTGGATCCGATACCACTGCTGCCAGAACTTGATATATCTGACATTGAGCTGTCATCGTGGCAAGCGTCGAATGCACCGTTCTTCATTAGCTCGCAATGAATCATGTCAGATATTCTGTGGACTTCAACGACCAATTTGCCAGCAACCTAAAATGGTCAAAGAAAATGAATGCAAACATGACATCATGACTCAATTGTAGATGTCGCAGGCACAACTGGAAAGTATTACATGGCGAATTTCCATTTCAATGAGTATATGTGCGTAAATTCAGATTCCAACACAGCATAAGATCGGGGTAAGTTCACGTTCAGATGTAGATTAATTCCCCAAGGGCACTAGCAATAGCAATATTCCTGGAAAGAGCTTCCTGCCTTCGCTATGTTTACCGGCCATGTTTGCAACTCATAAGGATTTATGCGAGTGTCAAGTCGTTATCAGTGTTGTTTTGGTTTGGTTGCGAGTTCAGACCATAAAATAGGTAGTAAGGCGTTCTCAGCTTGCATTCAACTTTAGCCAATGTTGTATGGAAACACCAAACACCCTGCTGAATCCTCATCTTGCGACTTAAAATTTCACCGTGGATAAGGCGATTTGATAACGATAAGAGACACGTGCAGTGATTGTGTGAGAAAATTATGTTATCTCCCTGCACAGACAGCCTGTACATTTCACACGTTTATTATGTGTATATGCATGTGTATAATCAGATGGCGCTTTCAAAACAAAGATACCGGCTAAGTAAGTCATATCTCAACACAACAGTCTGTTGACTACTGGTTTACATCCGTAAATCAGAACAGAGTGCGCAAGGAAATCGGCAGAATAGCAGTTACGATGGATTAACGGCAATATATTCATGAGACCAACTTACCTGACCGTGCTGATCGATGATAGGTACTGGGTAACGGAAGGGATGATTTTGGAGAAGGCAGGAAAGAAACACATTCGCCACTCCTATAAGAAGTTGATTTCTCTCTTTCTCCACAAATGGGTCATCAGCCGTAATTTCCTTCTAAAATTAAATAGGTATTAATAATAAGTCATTAACAACACATGGCAGTATCGTACCTCTGCAGCATTATCCTTAAAATCCACGTACACTTCTCGCATATCCGCAAGTCGATTTTCCAACTTCTCCACACTCCATATTTGACAATCTTGACCTTTATTTATAACTCTGATGGCAGGTTCGCACAATAAGGTACCGCTCTGAATAACAAAATTTTGTTTATGTATCATTTAGTTTCATGCGACCGAGAAATTGCTTTAAGTTTAGCGATCAACCTACATTGACCTACATTGTTACATTACCGATCCCAAACAGGTCACACAATATGCACAAGCCAACATACCTTTCTATTCGGAGTTAGATTATGAGCAGGAATCTGGAGAGTGACAATAAATTCCGTCCCTTTCGCCATCTCCTTGGACAAACAGTTTGCTTCTTGGGCAGCTGCTTGCGCTCGAAGTAAGTCTTTTCGCAAATGGACAATCCCCGCATGAAACTCAGAGTTTCTATAAGAACCAACAAACTGATTGCCAATAATTACGATCTAAACCGGGTGGCATGTTTGAGGTTGGATTGCACTTCCGCCCCCACAAAGGTGTCCAAACCCTCAAGTTTGTCAGGTTTAAATTTATTTACAACTTCCAAAAAAGTAGGTAGGCCATCTAGTAAACCCATAGAAATGCCGTCAAATAGCCAATGACGTTTATTATTTGTGTTGCATGTTAACAACCCATTAGTCACAGATAACCTGCTCGTGCATCCCTGCATATCTACCAGAAATATCAACAGCTTAATCCTTTTTACAAGCCTTCTTAGTAGAATTTCTGAGTGCATTAGGAAGTGGAAGTACGTTCTCTAGAAATACGTCACCTCTGGTTTTTCCAGTTCTTGTATTGCAAGTTACCATCGGCGAGGGCCGCTTCATTTGGATCAGGACGATCGAGTGAGTCAGAGCTTCCGCGAGGTGAAAGTGACATGAGTTGTTGACGCAGAGCACGAATTTCCTAAACAGAGAGTAAATACCCAGTAATCAAAGTCCGAAATTTCTACTCAATTATCCAATATCGGTAAAGGCAACCTCTTCATATTTATTTCTTTCATCTAAATCCAGAGTCGTATAGCTCGAATCATCTCCGATCTGTTTGAACTCATTCTCCAAGTGCATTATAGTTTCCTGTAATGGTGCTGAAACAAAATATTGACGTAAAAATTTGAATGGAGACAGATGGCATATATATCTCACGATATTTCGCTTCAGGAACAAGACTGTCACGGTCTATTAATTCAATGACTAATTTAATTCCAACAAAGATTCCAATCAATTCTCAAAATGTTTATCTCCACCAAATATCAAACCGATAGTGGTATCACACTGCAATTGGAGGAATGAAGGTTGACTGTACAAGTGTACATAGTATCAAGATCAGAGAAATTGCTATGACTAATGATACACCGGATTGAATATCTAGATGAATCAGACAACAAAATGATAAAATTTCACAAACAGTTTCGCGAGAATTCAGGACAGTACGAATTTAGCTGAGAATATAATATTTATAAAGAAAAGTTGCAAGTTCATAAATATAGATGACACATTCAGAGCCACAAATTTCATGTTTAATCTGCTAGTGTGGTAGCCTCAGTAGGGAGTACTTTTGGTTTGGTTTGGTTTGACAAGTTTCAATAAAAATTAGAATCTCTGAAATTTTTTTGGATAGGGATCTCAAGTAAACAACTAAACATTCATGATCAAAGCCCATGACAAGAGTGGTGCATCACAAATTAAATAAATAACGTGTTACAGTTAATTAACGTCGATGTTAATAATAAGTTTGGCATGCATGTACCATCCAACACTAAGGCCTTTGATCAATAATAATGTGATAATGCGAAAAGAATTGGGTTCATGCAAGACCAAATATGAGAGAAATTGCAATTCGTATCAAATTTCATACACCATTATCATTGTCAACTGTGACATGCACAGTAGCTTCAATTCAATAGATTCAAAATGACAAACCATCAGCACGTTATTTAAACTTACTTTCTGCCTCATTCATTAGCACCTCTCGTTGAGCGAATTCGTAATCAATAGTAGATTCGTTCAAGGAACTTTCAGATTCTACAAAAGAAAAATATCATTGATCAATATCCGTCATGATCAGACACATCGATAATTCGAGACAAGTAGTAGCCTAACCTGATAACGGTATTTTGCCACCTTCAAAATCTCCCGCTTCAGAGCCGGGACGCGGTACCTTAAGACGTGGTATTCGTGGTATGTTGATTCTGAAGAAGTGATTGTTACCCCACAATATTCTGTCACCGTGCCGCAACGCGGTTCTTGAGTTTACCAGTCGACCATTAACACAAGTTCTGTCACAAGATAGCATGTACTATGACAAGATAGAAACAAAACAACAATATCGAATGTCTCCCGACTCCCGTAAACGTTAGTTATCCATCCATGTATAGGGCTTTACTAGACAAGGTATGATTTATTTGTATTGAAGATCTCACCTGGCATCTTTCATAGGTGTAATAAATGCTGTGCCTTCGCTTGTAATCTCCATGTGACAATGAACGTCGTGGATTCCCAAACCGCTGAGTTGCATGTCGCTATCTTCGTTTTGCCCAACAATCGTGACAGGCTATTGAAAAATGTATACGGTAATATCATCACACCATGACAGTTCACCATTAAAAACCCGGCTGACATACCTTCATGTAATACACAAGCAGTTCGTTCAGAGAAGGGTCTGCGTTCAAATTCACCAAAAAGCATTTAGTTTTTTCCACTTTAATTCCAGATTTTTCGAGCGATAATCCCATTTTTTCCAACGTTTCTTGTCGTTGCTGAGAGAAGAGTTGGTGTATCATCAACAACGTCAATTTCAAAGCACAGGTAATCTATCTACTCTGCCAAGGGAGCAGTAGGACTACATTTTTATACAACTGCATCGTCTCATGGCAGTGGCATGGAGTCTGGGGCTGCCAGGCGATAATTTTCACCACATATCGATGCGAAGATGATCTGCCATATTAATCAGCGACCTTCGAAAGGATCCAGTAGCACTTACACAAAAGCATTCAAACAAGTTTGTACTATAACATGACATTTGCAGCAGAACCGCTACAAATTTGTCAATATAACCAAACTTCAATTCACAAAACTTATGATCGTACAAATAAAGTAGAATAACCAGACGTGACAGTGTAATTATGCAAGTATACTACACTTGGAAAAATATAACAGGTAGGCTAAACGGAGTCAGGTCATTGCCGCAATAATAACCCGCAACATAGCCTAGATCTATCCCCAATAACCAGTTAAAATTGCTATCAAGGGATTTAACATAACTAGTCACTGCATCATCAAGATCGTTAATTTACAATGAGAATAGAAACTTCTGGAACTATTCATCCAAAATTGGATAGATACTATCAGTTTGTTTATAATTTATACAAATACCTTGTGAACTTCCTCAGTTTTGCGTAACTTTTCCTCCCATGTCTGTGTGATTTCTTTCATCAGGTTTTCACTTTCAGCCAATCTATCTTTTAATTCCGGCGCTCGCATACTCTGGAGAGAAACAGGGAAGCAATCTCGGTCACAGTTGGAGGCAGCAGGCAGGAGATGTGTCACAGTCTACAACAGCTCATGCACCAATTACATGATACAAAATCCCAGTAAATAAGGTCAATTGAGATGAATTACATCACGACAGCTCAATGCTAGCTTCGACCCCATGCAATACGTTAGCAAACTTATCTATCGCACTAGCAAAGCTAATAGCCATTATAGTAGGTCAAGAGAATTTAGGCATGACACAAATATTGAAAATGTTTCACACTAAGCAAGTCGACTGCAAAATTGCGTATAGTACCATGTACAAGTCCACGAATTGTCTTATAGCCAGAGTTATTGAAGCACTATACTGGTATTTATTATGGTTATCACGATCAAGTTGAAAAGATTGAGGTGAAATTGAGGTGTTTGAAGAGTTAATTTATTATAATTAGCATAGCAGCACAGGTAACAACTTGAAATGTACCGTTACCTCAGACTCTTTAAGTTGCAATTGCAATTTTTCCACCTCTTCCCTCAATTCTCTGATAATTCGTGCATTAGGATCTTCATTGACAACGGCTTGATTTACGATACGTTTAGCTCGATCGGCATATCTGCAACAACAGAGGTTATATAATATCAGAGAGGCGATGATGAAAAATATAATTAAACATTGCTAAGTCAAGGACTGTAAGATGATGAATGGTGTCTAGGCCTATTGAATGTAAATGCTCTACTACAATACATCGACTGAGAGGCCTACTTCTCTAAGATGAGATTTTACGTTCTTGAAATATCATAGGCCAAGAAGGCATGGGAAAACATCAAACTGTACAATTCAAGTGCCAATATCAAACCTTAGAGTTGAAAGGGTTTCTTCATAGTTGTCGGCAGCCGGACTTATCGTTGCAACCATTGCAGTACGGCTGTTCCCACCTAAATTGTCCTAAAACGGGGAACAGTGCATGTTTTTACAAAAGCAATTTGAATTTTCTTCAAATATAGGTTGACTATATAATTATATTGACAATCACATGAAGAAATGGTTCATCCATATTCTAGACGCGTTTCTATTCCTATCATAATGGCAGCAGGCTGATAAATAACAGCCATAAAAGTATCATTACCTTCAAAATCCATGTTAATACTGAATCGCGGTAGGGAACAAATTTCGATTTCATTTTACCAGAAGCTTGATCTGCTAAGGAACTTATTACCAAACCAAGTGTGGTTAAAGATCTAGATATAAATGTAATTTTCAACGAAAAATCCAAACTACAACATTCCAAATGCTTCATTACTTATTGATGTTACTGCCTTCCTTGAGACGGTCCCCGGCAGCTCCTGTCTTTGACGCTCGTTCGCTCCCAGCCAAATCAACGAGACTTACTTTACTCACTCGTTCACCAGATACCTAAATCAAGAAATGTTCCACTCGCAACGACTAGATTTAATAAGCCAATGACATTATACACACAAGACACAAGATTTAAATAAATTAGATTATAGGTATGTTAGGGTGGGGAACTTTTCATAAAAATGATACATTCATAAGCGCTGCCAGATGACATGGCAGAACACAGAAACTTACTAAATGTCAACTTAAAGAGTGGCTAGGGCCTATGAAACGAGAGTGTTGCCCTACTATACAGTACAGGACGAATTCCAATGTCTTGACCTAGGACTCTTCAGTGAGGAGGTTTCCTTTGGAATTACCATTCTAGGCATTAATATATATATATATATTATATAGTACAGCACTTAGTTGATTGTTCGACCAATTCAAATCAAAGACTTGAGAATTGGTATGCTACGTCCCTGCTTGGCATTCAGCATTGGGATAGTGAGGAGGGTTGCGGATGTGACAATGGGACTATAAAGCGGAAGTATTGACATGGGTACGAAGCATTGCCATGGTGTATTATTATGACCTTAGCAGTTGAAAACGCCATGAATCCAAAACAATCTTTATAATCTTTATATAATCTTTATATTATAGGCATACTGTAACACAGACTTCCACAATGTAGTCGAACAATAAGCTTGCTCTACACTTGACAAGCGACAAGTTGTGGAGAATACATTTAGTGTCAAACCTGTGTTTGTACATCCACTAACGTTTGTGTTACAATCAAAGTGAAGACAGCGTGTGATCTTGAGGACTCTGCATTCATTTTAGTTGCAGCCACTGTCCGGGACTTATTCCCTTCCGACATAAGTTCCTGTAGGCATTAATTCATTTTTCAATAACAATAATTATAGCTACTATATATTCCAGAAATTCTATTTTACCTGAACATCGTTGGCGGTTGATGCAGCGAGTTGTTGTAAGCCATCAACATAAGGACCCAGAGATTTGTGTTCACGAACCTTCAGATGTCGTTTGCCACTGAACAAAAAAATTCCCTTCATTAATCATACATTCAAAGTGCCATCACTGTTCAGCCAAACTATTTGGTATTAGCCCGTGGTTAATTTGTTGCAGTTGTGCTGTGCTTCACTGACCACTTCGTCATAAATGGCATGATGATTTTTATAATATAATGATATTTACTTGAGTAAACAGCAGTAAGATTGTGATCCACAATTCAAGCAATAAGACACTAGACACCCCACCTTTAACAATCATAAAACTACCCCAATAGTATGGTATGATCGTCCGACGCCAGGGTTACTGGTTATACCAATCGCGACTTTACTCATAAGCTATCATATCTTATATAGGCCTCATGCTCAACATTATGGGAGTTTTCCAAATTTCAACAATCAAAATGACAATATCTGTGCAAGTACCAATGTCTGTCTATAACGTTACCCTCAGATATAGTGTAGCCTACTGGACTAGGGGCAGCTGTCATCCTATTTATGTTATGTGACTCTTAAGCCTATAAATTCACCACAATTCGCACAAATCAATATGCTTGTTATGTAACTCATGTCATAGTAATCCTAGATGGGATCAAGAAAACGAAAGAACAAATCGTAATCAAACTATAAGATCTTCGAGCAATTAAAAAAGTCTATTCAATAAACCATTGGAATCACGCTCAATAGTAAGAGGAAAAGGACATGCAGGAAGACTGCTGTCTTTCCACACCGTGGGCATAAGAACTTACACTCACCCTTCTGGATCCAATAAATCCCGGACTTTTTCGTTATAGATTTCCATGTAAGAGACCTCTACTTTAAATGACAATTGTTCACTAGTTTCTTGCTCGATTTTGTCAAAAAGCGCGAGACACAATCTTGGTATTAATCCAGGCTGGTCGTGAGACCCCATCATAGTGTACGACTTTCCAGAACCTGTCCACGGAAAAGGTATATATTATATACGATACTGGTTAGAGATGGGACGATACCAATATTTTTGCCGACACCGATTCCCAAAATTTGGCCATTACCCTTACTTGTGTTTCAAAAGTAAACCACTTGACATAATTATATAATATAATATTATATATTATATGTTTATATTTTAGTCACTATCGATGTAAACATACCGGTATATTTGGAATATCGGTATCGGAATTAGCTTGAATTCAACCGACACTTCTATCTTATCATTGCCATGACGTGAACTGCAACGCATTCAATATTATACCCACACTGTATGTAAGCTGGTATACATGTTGAAGTCCCACCTCCTGCGCTTGCTGAATGTAACCTAGTACACTGGGCTCGATGAGTCGAGTTAGTATTCTTTTGCAACATTGGAAAATATATCGGAATATATATATGTTTAGGAGTGGAATTCCGGGTCCGGGTATAATATTGAATGCGTTGCAGTTGCGCGTCATGGCAATGATAAGATGGAAGTGTCGGTTGAATTCAAGCTAATTCCGATACCGATATTCCAAATATTGGCCGATACCCGTGCCATCGCTAATGTGGTATGTATTAACTTTGCAGCAACAATCACTGACACTGAGCATTAGTAGGGGAAGATCACTCCTTCACTGGAGTCCTTGAGTGTAGACATTTAAGTTGTTAACATAATGTGGATGATATATACATTATATATACCGTATCATATACATCTTGCTTGTTCAGCGAGATCTTGCATTGCGTCAAGATTAGGTTAAGTAGATTAAGCACGCACGATACAACCCACAGAGATGCTAGAGCTAAACAATCATCTGCCATTGATGTCTTTGTGACATGTCTAATTTTAGCCCAAGGCATCGTACCAAACAGTGAAGTGGCCTTTCATGGTTATACCACTTGTCCAACTTAGGATATAAATGTTACTACCAGTACTTATCGAAAAGCTGTCATAATTGATACTTATATAAGGACTTGTAAGTAAATAATGCATTACAGTAATCATAAAAGATATAGGTGTTTATTATAATTAAATTACAAATTACGGCCATTTGAAAGATAACTACCTGTACCTATTATAAACATGTCTAAGTAGAGAATAGCATGCACTAAGGGGGCGAATCTTTCATAGATATATATACCGGTACCAGTAAATAAAATAAATGGATGCTAGTAGTAACAATGCATGTCTACGAGACAACTTATATAACTTGGAACCGCTCTATAAAGTGCATAACTTGCTATGGAAATGGACAATATTCCAATATTGTGCTTAGGCTTACTACAGTAGGCAAAGGCATAATATTCTCCAGAGTCCAGACTCCAGACAGCAAGAAACAATTGAATGCCGCCACAAAAATGTGACACAGTAATACATTTTTGCCACGAAACACAATGCATCACAATTACCTGTTTGGCCATATGCAAAAATGCAGGCGTTATATCCACAGAAGACATTACTTAATAAATCCAATCCCAATCTTTCAAATACAGTCTCTTGATTAGCAAATTTCGATTTTTCGGATGGGTCCATCGACCAAAAACAGTGATCAAATGCGAATGTCTGGGAAAAAGCACAGTGAATATAAACCTAAGTTTAGACCACCCCTACACTTTACAGAGACAGAATATTATTTTTATGAGTTGAAAAATTGGTGAACTAATATTACATAGGCTACAACCAGTAGCAACTGGAAAGCAATGCTAATGACAACGAGGTGGGTGTACATCAAAATTGATCATAATACAGGCACACTCCACCAAAACAACAGACCTTACGGACCTTATCTGCTATGCAGCCCATTTTTAACACCAGATTTAGGTGCCACCACGATAGTGACAGCACAACACCAGTACTGAGTATAAGCACAAGCAGTATATATATATATATAATATATACTGAATATGAGCAGATACAATACTACACAAAACACAACTCCTATGCTACAACATTAGTCTCCTTATTTGATCGATTGTACTACTAATTGTCTTTGGTGGTTCTGCGGACTTCAAATGAAGGTTAGCCAGCACGTCAAAGGCTCACCGGACCAATATATCTTACCCTATTTATATATACAGTACATGTCCGAAAAGTTTCATGAAATTAGATTTCCTCACCTAGCTAATTGGATAGTTTTGACAATAAGAGCACAATTTCAAAGGGTTCAAAAATACTAGTCAAGTGTGAATGTAACAGACAAAGAAGAAATTACCTTGGTCTGTCTTCTTCAGAAGGTAACCATGCAAAAACAAATTGAATAGATTGGATTACCAAAAATAATCAAGCGGACAAAATAGGCCTACTGCTATAAACTTTCATTGGGAAATTGACTAAACCAAACAAAGGTGGTATACGTCATGAAAAGAGAGCTGTTCTAAGAAATGCCTAGTGCTGATTAGCCTGCATGTAAATATACCAAATAGGTCAAATAGGGTGCTTCCTTGTCATGATTAGTGGAAGGTCATTAAAGTATGGATGCCTATTACAACTTACAGGCCTGTCGTTACTTGAATGTTTGGCTTCAAAAGGCTTTATGTATCACTGGGTTATGGCAAGCGAAGGGTGGGGGATTAAGGCATATAACAGGATCAAAATGTGTGGTTTATCAGCTTCAACAACTTCACACAATTTACATATATATATATACCCTATCAAATTCAATAATAACGAACACGGGTTCAGATTGGCAGCATTTATCTAGATATGAACAGGTTTTTGTTTCTGGAAACTCCGTCATCGGACACATGCATATTTCATGTACTAATGGTGAAATTTTAATGCCTTGCATAAGAAAGCGTTACGTATCCCGTATAGGATGGATGTTTCTGCAAGAAAAACAATACTGGCCCAGTAGGCTTTGAATAGGGTTACTTAACCTCACACAGGCCTAATGTATAATAATTTTTGAAGCGTCTTGGTAACACTGAGCCAACAATGAAGGCAATCAGCCCCCCAACTACACAGAACTTTGGATCCTCAATGGATAAGATGAGAGACTGAGTTAAGTAGGCCTATCTTACTCAGTCAAAAAATACAAATATATATATAATAGGCCTATAGTCAATGCAAGCAAACGAAGCAATCAAGTTGATGACCTGTTTCATTGGGTGAACTCGTGACATAATATTTATGTAAGTCGGCTAACTGGATACCAATGCAAATCACCAAAAAATTTCAGTCCTCTTTGTTTATTGCATTGAATCAAGTCCAAAGTTGGCATATGGTACACACACCTGACCGCAAAATGTGGAGAATTTTAAAAGCAATTCAGTAAGGCTACAGATAACCGGAACATGAAATTTTGACACAGGATTCCGGTAAAAAATCCTGACCACAAGCAGAAATGCAATAGGCTAATGGCTAGGCTTACAACAAATTAGGTAGGCCTACCAGTAAGCCTAAGCAACTGCTATAAATCCTGTGATATAGAAAAATTTCTTACTTGTCCGAACTTTTTGCTGTTGCTGGAGGGGGCTGTAATATTGTTTGGCTATTTTTCATATCCACGACACAGAGGGAATTCATCTCTTTCTCTGAAACATAGTGAATGTGAAAAGTTAAATTAATATATAATTATACACCTTCAATTCAAGGACGGGTTTTCAGATGGGAGTAGTATTCAATATAATTATATAGGCTATACATGTGCTCAGGACGTTGAAAGGATGATATCGGTAACTTTTGAATGAGATTGGTCCCATCAAAACCTGAGGAGTTTGCAATAAACTAGTAGCCTACGGAGCTTGGAGGCAAAATTTAGTCAAAAATATCACACACGCTCACTGGCATCGAAATGCAGACTGGCACATTGCTACACCAGAATATCGATAAGGGAATCATATTATAATATAGGCTACCCTCAAATAATATGCTTGCCATAAGGGGCCCTACTGAACTCTGACTCTAGTACAAATAGGGTCATATTAAACGGCGGACCAAAGAGACCATGAACCACTTGGAATTATACATACTGAACGACAGACCGCAGACTTACGGACATCGTAAATATATCAAAATGGCATGGTTTCTGGTGAGATAATAGTATAATTAATACGGAGTGACGGAAGGAGCGAACAGAGCCCTCCTGACTAAGTTAGGCGAATTTCCAACAATGTTTGTAGTAGTAGTTGTAATAATATATGGTACTCGCCCACTATAACACATTTACATTTACCTCTTTTGTTAAACGGCCGCAAACGTACAGCAACATTGACTTTGGCCGATGATCCATCCTTACTCATGTTGGCAGCTTCGTTAATAACAGATAATGATCCAAATTGTACAAAGAAATGGTTGAAACAAACTGCGAAAAGCTCTCCTAACAGTACTATACAGTTTCAAGATAATATCGTAAAGCTTTTCAGCATCGCTCCAGAAAATAATTGGATCTTTCTATATCACCGTCTGAAATTTACACAATATAATCATTAGGCATCGGACATCAGCAGTCCATTTCTCGTGACACTTCCTGCTACGTCTACGTTGCCGCCAGACAGAAGTTAGAACTCGGAACATGCCGCAATGGGTAAACAAAAGTAGGTTTAGTTTACATCACAATACATATAGACACAGACGGAGAGTAGGCGACATTACAGCACGATGATCACTTGAGCAAATCTACAGATCCCGAATATCTCTATGATCATGAACCACAAGGGGCGTCACAGGGTCACAGTCACTCACAATTTAGTTATCTATACAGTACTCACAGTATAGAATATAGATAACTAACCTACAGCCGATCAGTTGGCAACAAGGCTGTGGCCATAGAAAGATTATATTCGATGCTGTAGCGCTATAGATTAGTAACCTATAGTGTCTCACCGGTAGCAAAGTCAATATATTCACTCTAACACGTAGTAGAGTGGGCTTACAGAAGAACGAGCTCAACATCTCTTTGCATTCCCACCTCTGGTGATTGAACTATGGGCTCACTGTCCAACCAACGTATCGAGATGAGGCCCTTCTTCGTGAAATTAGGACGTAGCCTACAACTTCACATGAACGCCTTTGCTGGGTTTAGGACTCCCTACATCGCTGTAGCATAGCACTTGTCTACTCGTAGAATTCTATGGCCTACACATTTGAATTAGAGTGTCCAGCATACGCCTCTCCTCTGGCGACTGCATTTGGTCAATCACTTGAGTGGAATAATATACAAATTCTGACAAAAACTCACATGGTAAACTGACTAATGTCATTTAGACATTTATAGTTTATTTGTACAATACACATGAACGTTCGAATCCAAGCAATTGCACCTGAAATTGATTGGTATATCTATATAGTGCTAATAGAATAAATGGCAGATAACTACGGTGAAACTATTGCGTTCATACACATCTATACATTCATACATCATCGAATATCCCCATGGGAAATCTTTTAGAGGCCCCATAACTACTGCTGGGTGGGTTTGGATCAGACAAGAACCCCCTAGACGGACTTTCTCCGGGACTTTCTAAAAGAGCAGTTCTATCGCTAGTTGTGTGAGTCGTACTATTCCAACCCTCTGCTTCCATCATGAACCGGCCCTGCCATTTTCTGGTTGAAATTTCTTCTGCCAGTTGCGGTTGCTTCAGGCGCTTCAAGTTCAACTCCAATCTGCGCTCCTCTCGAGAAACGAGTCGACGGCCTTCTTCAATCAAGTCTGTAGTGAATTCGTCACTTTCGTCACCGTCTATGAATTGCTGAAATCCAAGGGCTGAGAGGCATCTATGGCCCAGTCGAAAATAGGTGGCAAAACACAAAACAACAACAAGTATGGGAAAGTATATGTTGAAACCATTCGCGATAATTGGAATAAAATCCAAATGTCCCATGATCATTGTGTATGAAGTTTCATTGGTTGATACTCTGCTAATATGGGCATCCATATGGATCAAACCAAGAAAGTTTAAGCACAATGGTGGTGTTAAACGGCAAAGCATGATACCAACAAACATTATGCTGGGCTCATTAGTCTGGTGATGTCCAGCGATATAATATATATTAAAAATTTTCATTCTGAATACAGTGTAGTAGGCGCATACACACAGATAAGATATAATTGCGCTGCAGACAAGCTCTATGCAAAAATAATTTTCACTAGTCTTGAGTTTGTTTAGGAAAATAGCAAAGAGCGATAATACAGGCTCCTCTTTGAAAAATGTACATTCTGACCAAACAACCATCAACGAAAGTATAATCAAGCAAATCGCAAGAGATTTCCATAAAATAAGTTTGATTTTGCATTCCCAAAGCCACTTTACTCGAGGACCACAGCATGGTCTGGTGGTGTGTGGGGTATTTTTACCTGCAGTCCAAACATCAGGCTTTGTCAGGTTAGACACCACTGTGTTGAGGTATAGCGCCTTGTCCATCAATATCTTCCATTGAATAGTTGTTCTTTGCTTAGTGTCAAGGACTTGAAGAAGTTTGGTGTGCAAATTAACAAGATACTTCTCTGTTATCGTACTTTCAGAAGCATCATCATATCTCACAAAATCATTCATACTGTTTCTCATTTTTTCTTGGAACTCAGATGGACACTTGGAGATGATAACATCAAGAAATCTCCGCAGCGGATGATTGTAACGCACGATTTCAGCAGCTTTTTCTATTTCTATCAACAAATCATCCATATTTTCAGAGGCTTCTTGTTTCTCTGTGCTAAGTTTTGCTAGTTGAAAATATTTGTATGCTCGCGTCAGCAGTGGATCACCGGCTCTCCATACACTTCTTGGAACTTCTACTAGACCGTACCCTAGCAGCAATATAAGCAGAAACATTCCCCAAGTGTTTGACGCTGTTATGCAAATCACTTTGAGTCGCGAGAAGTCCAGTTTGATATTAGGACTGGCCGCCACATATATAAGAAGTATTATAACAATTACCAAATAAGTACCGTAAAATAGGGCATTGCGTATCAACGAGTCCTTCATTTTTCCAACAGTTGAAAACTGCCCTGATATAGAGTATGACTGCATGAAAGGAAGTACCACCCAAGTCAAAGCCTGTGATGTCCAATATACTACTCTCCATAACGCTGGCAATGTCCCGTCTGGAGTACTGCTCCATGGCTTTTTGCACTCCGTAACAGATATTGGATTGCCCACAGTTATGTTGAACACGGAAAGATTTTCTTTGGGGACTGCCGAAGCATTTTTGCATGAATTGTAAAAACTTGACGATACATCCAGGGGAAGAACAAATATTATTATAAGGCTGAAGTACCAGGCAGTAAGCGTGGCAAATGTTACAACAGGATGTTGCTTTTTGACATTTCCATAATAGTGAAGAAGTAGAAGCGCAACGCAAAACACAGCAATAAGCTCAGTAACTACAGGAATGATACTCATTATAAGATATTGTAGAACTGTCAAGAAAAAAAAGGAGTCTTATTAAATATGATACGGTATACGATGTTAAGGTTAAGCTTTTGACCACAACACAATTTTCAAATTTACTGTGTAAAATTAAAGAACTATCTGTTCTGTCTTTATATATATATATATAAGATATAGGTCCTATGTTATAGTACTCGACCTGGCCAGCCCCCAACCCTTAAGAAAGCTGTGTTGGGCAGGCTATGGGCCTCGTCAGTTCGCGTGGGCCCTGGCAGAATTTGTGAAAATAAAATTATGTCAAATTAAACTCTCAAACAGTACCTAATTAGCAAAAAGCTACAAACTTCGCTAGTCCTGCAATTCAGCCACAGGCCCACACGCCACAGTCAGCGGCTGCATTCGCTTCAAGAGGCCCAGTCAGACAGATGCCCCATCATCTATCCATCGATCTGACCATGGTATATCTCCTCTCCTATAGCTACGCCCTCTCCCTCTCAGACTTGCCAATGCCCAATGCCGAATGCCAACTGATTGTCTGTCCACTTAACAGGTGGCACGTCTCCAACATCAAAAACCAAAACTGAGCGTCTACGTCACTGTCACATACGAGTCTTTGTTTTAAAACATGGCTAGGTATTAAAACACAGAGCTCCTCCTAAACTCGCACTGAACTACCCTAGGTACGGGCTGCACGCCAACGGCGACTAAAAGTATACAGCCAAGGGCCAGTATAGATAGATAGATAGATAACTAACCTACAATTCCACTACGCCACCCGGTGTTGAAACCCCGGATACAAGAATTTTTCCGGATTTTCTATCCGGGCTGGTTACGCTAATGTGCAGAGCACTCAGTCTGATATCAAGGATCGAATTTTTGCTGCCTCTCAGTTTGAAAGGCTCGTAGATGGTGATACGGGTGTTATGGAGTTTGATTGCCGAGGGGAGAGTTACATGCAATAAGCTAACTTTATACATTTACAGGTAACGTTACATTGTCTTATCTTGCCTAGGGCAAACAGAGTCTGCTGGCGAACCCCGTCTCCAACCGAGATGTTTGCGTCGCTGACCAGTTGATCTTACCCGCGATCTGAAGCGAAATAGCCTAATAGCAATATATAACCTGCCTGTTCAATATTTTAACAAAAGTAACGAAATTACAGGCTTGGGTATCGCCTACATATCTTGAACTCCTGTCTGCAGTAGAGGCCTACAGTATATATAGAGAGTCTTCGGAGACTATCTATACCAACAGCAGTAGCCTACATAGTGCTATTGACAGGCCTATTCTGGAGGCAATCAGTTCATTCTGAAATTTTACGCATTTAGATTGATTATATGAAAATATTGTGGCGAGAAAATTCTCATGCGCGGTGGCAGATGAAATAGTCTGTATATATATATATAGGCTACTATAAAATATTATGTAAAGAATCTACACTATAGGGACTTGGGGTTCTGAATGAATTCCCTATATTGTCGCCATGCCGCGGAGTGTGCCGAACTGCCGAATATCTTCCACGGGTATTTTCCACGGTGGCCTGATAACGCAGTAGGTATAGCGGCCTCAATAGTGATTGTAGCTTCTGGGTGACAGAGCTTCAACACAGCAGACGAGTTGTATAGAGATGATGTAGTGGTATATTATTAAGCCTAAAACACAAGGCACCGCACTACGGCTAAGCGGAGTGAATTTGACTTTGCGGCTAAGTAGGCCCATAGAGTGCTATAAGGTGCTAGAATGCCAGAGCACTCTATGGTAGGCCTACTCGAGACGGCGAGAGAGTATAGTAGGTTATGGTGAGGAGAGAAAGCATCGAATATTATTACTTTATATGGAGAAACGACCTATAGGCATATATATAGGCCCTACCTAGGCTAAGCGATCAGTTCATTTTGAAAATTTAGGCATTCAAATTGATATTATTATATATGTATATATACGAAAACATTCTGGCGAGAAAATGATAATGCGTGGAGGCAGAAATGTATAAAATCTTCTCTAGGCGTAGGCTATCCTAGACTACGATTTGTTCGACTAGTGAGTTTGCCTGATCGATCAATGCACGTCGTTCCGGTCTCTTTTCCCCGGTCGAGAATCGCCAACTTCCTGATGATCGTCTCCCATTAGACTCTGGAGTATCATTTCTCGACATGCATCAGAGTTTTTGACCATTGGGTTGTCGTATAACTTCTTTCTGATAAACGCTCTGTCCAATCTGCTTAGATTGACCAATGCTAATAGATCAGGCAAGTATGTCCACCTTGCTGATTCCTGATATTCGACCCACTGGAGTATAGCTGAAGATTTAATCTCCTCATTACATCTGAGATCACGTGACTCCAGGACGAAACACAGATCTTCCATACTGAGATTGTTGAAATTATTTTGACGGTGAAGAGTTTGAAATTTCGACGCCACGAAGTTAAGTACGATATGTAAAGTTCCTTGAAATGAGTCTTCGCTGAAGTCCTTCACTATTTGGAAAAGCACATGCCAGTTTTCGATTGTCACGTCACTGGGTTTCAGCGCGTGCCGAATACCACGCAAAAGCAATTCAGTGCATAATCGTGAGTTTTTGATCACTTCTTCGTTTCTGATATTATCAAACAACAAAGTGAAGGGGAATCCTTCTAGTCGCAAAGCTTTCATCAACACGATTAAGTCGTTCTCCGTCTTCTCGCCGTTTTCTTTGAACCACTTCAAAACACCGCGCATTTGATACTCAGGCGACGTTGACGTGATTTCTGGAGAATTCAACAGGACAATAATTTCTTCTAGAGACAGTTTTATAAAATGAGCAGAATGTGATATTTGGTCAAAGTGTGCCGCCATGAACTGCTCGATCTTGCCTCTAAGTTCGGGCTTAGAATGTTGAGAATTTTTAATGATTACGAGCATGTTATACCAGTTGACGATATTAATATCACCATAGGTGAATGTTTTTAACATCGCGGACACACAAAGATCATCGCAGTGTTCATCGTCTTGAACCCATGATAGGCAGGACACTTTTTTCTCCAACAGACTGAAAGGAAACTCATCCAGGCGCAGTTTTTCAAGAACGTGGGAAAGATACTGTTTACGATCAACATCGTGTCGCAACCAGGACCACACGGACATCCATTTGAGCTCACATTGACATCCCTGAAATAATTTGTTATTGAGAATGTATTCGATCGCTTCCCATTCCAAACGGACGAAGAACTTCTGCTGTGTAATTTCACTATAGTATTCGGCAAAGAACTGATGGATTTTCGCAATTATGTCATTACTATTTGTATCTTTGCTATATTGCTTCGCCAAACTGAGTAGTTCATAGCAATTTCCAATTGTTATGTCGCACGGTGTCAACACGGTAAAAACGACAGATACAACCATGCCTTTACATTCAGCTGATTCTGTAACTAGTATCTCATTTCTGACGGACTCACATAGGAATTTGAAGTTCCACTGATCTAAATCTAAACACTTGAGGATTTCGTAGAGCGATTTTTTCCTGTTGTCAACGTCTCGTTTCACCCAATTAATGGCTGCTTGCCACTTGACCTGGTCGGTGCAAGATTTCCGTACTTTAGGATTTTGCAGCAGACGATTCAAGTCTTCACAAGAAACTTTTCCGAAGGATTCAGTCACGCTAATTTGAGCAAAGTTCACCGCAGCAAAAGTCAAAATTTTTTCCAAGCAATCAGTGGAGAATACATCGCCGTGGTTCCGAGTAATTCGAAGCAGTGAATACCAATTTGTTTGAGTGATATCCCCTGGCTTCATCAGTTTCAATAAAATACCAGCTGCCACCTGATCCACCATCAATGATTTTGAATTCTTCACCAGAAAATCATTGAAAACTTGATTCAAAAAGTATTGAAACGAGCATTCCTGCCATTTTATTCCTCTTATGAGTCTACGCAAGAATTTCTTGCGGCATCCCAGGTCACATTTAATCCAAACAACAACGTATTGCCAAATATTTTCAGGAGAAAAGATCCTGGAATTCGGAGATTTTATAATGCTTAGAAGATCGGCCCCAACCAGATTTTTGAACTCATTGCTTACGGCCACATCGTCTAAGTTAGCAGCCACGAAATCCAGCACAAATTTCTTTTTGTCATCGGGACAATCAGAAGGATGAGAGACAGAAATTTCCAACAGTAACAAGCAGTTAGATAAGCTCAAATTTGAGGGGTTGACTGTTTTAAATATGGCACTAGCGACCATTGATGAACATTTTGGAATGTCCATTACGGGACGTTCCGACCACACTACCTCCAGAATAAACTCAATCCTGCATTTTGGAAGGATAATTTCCAAATACGTAGGAAAGTTGCATTGTCTGTCCATAAAGTCATTTTTCAGCCACACTAGCGCTGCTTTCCACTTCTGCTCTGGAGTCAGCAATGTGTTCAGATAATCTGTAACTAGTGCAGAGTGGAGACTACGAAAGCTGTCCGTCTGAATGACGAAGTGACTATGTTCAACAGCAAGCTTCTCTGCCGCGGAAATCAGAATGACCAGTTTGCATTTTTTTGCTATTCTTACTACTTCTAGGCAATTTGATGTAGACAAGACAGAGGCCAAAAATCTCTCACTCATTTCCGAAAGAACACGAATTCGAAGCTTTTTGGACGCTTCTAATACATCTTCCACGACTTCTAGAGACAAACTTGCCACGCCTTCGTACATATAGTTGAGGCATATTCGCAAAGCAACTGCAGAAATTCCAGACACCTCTATTGGACTACAATTAGATGGAGAGTGTGTGTTGAAATACGTAACGAAGTAATCTGATGAAGCTGCCAGTACCGCCTTATGTGCTGGAATTATCTCGTCTCCAACTTTCACTTCTACATCACAGACAAACCGATGTTGTTGCAATTGCTTCAGCATAGAGAGCAGGGTGAGTGAATGTTTGACTTTGTAGGCATCCATGTGAAAAATCAAACTTTCTTACACAGACTATAAGCTATGTCTATTCCTGTCGTGTGCTAAAATGACAAACAGAGACGATATAATTAATAATAGTCCATTAGTGTGGATAAATACCTAGTTTAATCAAGTTGCTTTATGCACTTCTACTTAAAAGTTTTGCGCTCACGTATTTGGGAGCTTATCAGTAGCGTTGCACGGCCTACTTTATTTAGTTCGTCACGGGCGTGGCAAGTGCTGGCAACGCAGTATACCAACATGGCCTGCTTTAGGACATGATACCACCCTCTTTTTGCACGAAATGCCGCCGCGCTTAAAAACAGAAGAATTATAGTGCTTGTTTCGTTTATTGAAGGTTCAAAATTTACTACGTCTAGCCGTCTAGCTGAACTTCCAAAGCTAAATGTTAAATTGACTGAACAATGCAATAGCTTATATACAAGTTACAACCGACTTCAACAGCATAAGTATCATTATACAGTCACGCAGATACCACATAGTAGTCACAATCTAAAATTGTTGCATTAGTTTAGAGGCAAATTACCTTAGGTAATTTTTGGCTTCTAGTGTTAACTTAGTTCGTTTGAGTCTACTCTACTATTCTCTCTAAAAACGGAATAATTCTGCAAATCTTCGAACGATGACCTACTCTAAGGTAGGACATGTTCGAACAATTCATTCCAAAATAGCCTTTGACGGGAGCGCTACCATGGAGATGCAGGATACAAGTATAATATAAATAGCATAACTAACGTGTCTCTTCTCTATTAATTCTGACATAGGCCTATTCAATTTCTTTAGAGAGTCGCCTAGGCGTAGACAAAGGCACAAAACGCGTTCAGCGCGCTTCTCTACTGTTCACCAACACCTAAGCGAAAGTCCGTTGATTTGAAAGTCAATCATCAGCCACTTGTTACGCCTTTTGTCTACTCTTCAAGTAAGCCATGGTACGTCTCGTCGTCTGTACGTGTGCGTTCGACTTCGAAGTCACAGAGAATGTGTGAATCCTCGCCATCAACGATCGCTAATAAATATTGGTATTGCGTGACGAATTGGTGATCTAGCTCATACATATACTGTAAGCAAAACGAGTCTGACGACAGCGTTTGCGCTATGGGGGATTATACACGCTCGAGCATATGAAACGTTCATCCTTTCCTGTCATTTCCATCGCAATAGCGTTGGCATAGTGTATAGCGCCTACCGATGCCATAGTATCGCTTCGGGGGAATGTGCCATGTTGTTGTCGTTTTGTGTACCAACTTTCGCATATACGGCACAATGGGATAGCGCATATTTGTTGAGCATATGGGCGAGCAGGTGAACGCTTTACGCTCAGTCGTTACCAAGTGGCCAAATTTGTCAAAGGTACAATATGTGGCATCGTCTTAGCCCATTCCTTTTTGGGCAATTTTTCGATGCTGGTCGGTCAGTTGCAGGATCATGCGCATCACAAAAATATACGAATAATGTGGCTGCAAAATGTCGCTACTGGTTCACCCCATCTCGAGAGCCCCTCCCCTTTTGTTGTTGTTTTGAATTTATGGCGTTTTCAACTACTAAGGTCATGTACGCCAGGTCATTGCTTATTGTGTGCCAATACTTCCGGTTTACAGTACATATCACTACCACAACTACGGCCCGCACTGCCACGATTCTGAATGCCAAGCAGACAACGAACGGATGATAATTTTCAAGTCTTATTTGGCTTGACTCGGTCGGATATCGAACCCGGAACATCGCGATTAGAAAGAGTACAGCGTAAAACCACTCGGCAATCTGAACGGTGTGCCCCGCTCCTTGTAATGCCGACACTGAACGGAGAGCGTTACTTTCTCAGGGTCCAGTGGCGCACCAGACCTCATCGGTGATAAGCGCCACTCTATCTTTTAAACAATAATAATAATGCTCCGGGTCCAGTAGAGACGTGCGACTTGTCCGTATTTTGACCTGACGAACGCTAACACAACTGTTGATCATACCATATAGAACAATCTGTCTCTACGAAAGCAACCAACCAGGAAGCAGAAGACATCTTCAATGATTGCTACATTCCTACGAACATGATCGACTGTCACACGAAAATTACGCATTAGCGTAGGCGACTAAAATCTTTTACATCATATTTTGATCAGGCATAGAGACGTAGGCATGAGGCAATCTATATGCGGCTATATATTTATACTGTACTATCATGACCTGATCATAACGTTGCGACAACTACCACCGTTTAGGCGCAGATTAGTCAGTAGTGCGCATAGATCTGCTGCACGATACGCATCACAAATGCATCACGCAAAGACAATCAATCACTGCACGGCGATGACGACTGCCACCACGATTTCTCTAGACACTAAAGAAAAATAGCCCATTGAATAGCTAGTTTCTCACACTATTGCATCGACGTGGTGGCGGTGGTGCATAAATGAACTCAGCATTTAAAACTCCTTGCGCATCAAAACAATTTCTCTAACCATATGCCGGAGCGATTTCTCTATGCGGGCACAAATGGACACAGGTAATAGCAAAGGCCTCATTCACACGTGTTTTGAATATATATATATATATTGTGTAGGACAGCACAACATGGCTCAGTCCTTTAAGTCCAAAACCTCCTTGCACAGTGTGTGTGCGTGCTTCCGCGATATGCGTACGTCGTTTTCCGAACATGTGACCATAGGTTTACCGCCCAAAGGATTAATAGGCCTACGCATGCGATGATTTGAATAGAGAATTTTCATTGAAAAACCTACTGACCATATCGAAACTAACAGTTATTGCCGATTTCCTTACAGCGTGTGAACGTGTGATATAGAGTTTATTTTATATCCCTGTCCGCCGCACTCAACTTAATTTATAACTCTTTTGTTCCTATGGCACGTGGCGCACATACAACACCTACAGATGAAAAGCGCCACCGGCGGCGATATTGCGGCTGGGTCAGAGGCGGTGATCTGGTGAATGATAAATCACAATACTAGTCTTTGACTAATTTAATTCGCTCAGATGATTCATGCGTAGGGAAAGCAATTCTACTGTAGGTCCATGGCCTACTTTAGTTTACCTAGAGTAGGTCTATCTACTCAAGGCATAGGCCCTACTCAAGCAATGCATTTTTCCTACTTTTGCAGGTATTGTGTATGACTATTACGTAAGCAGATGTGTCATGCTTGTGCTTGCTACTCAGTAGCTTGCGATGCAGTATTACCTGTTAGTCTACCGCAGCTACCATACCTCCGCAAATTGTTAACCATACGAATCTTCAGCATGTTGGTTCTGCTCATTCATGCTGAGAGAATCGACGACATAATTATGTCACTTCATTGACTACATAACTGATGCGGTGGTTTCGTCTTTTATCCACGTCACTATTGTTTTATCAAAATCGGACGTAGGCTGCAATATTAGCCGCTTATGTTATTACTTCTGTTGTCGCCGCAATTTTCCTTCTGATAGTGGATCCTCGTTTGAAAATATTAATCTTTCATAACGAGGCCTATTCCAAATTTGTTCCTCTCCCGAGGCCATCACATTGAATAAAATAGCTCCAACTACGTAGATGCCGGCAGCAATAAAGAACACATTTCTCCAAGCAGCTCTGGTTTGCTGGAAATCAAGAGTCCCCTCATCATTTCGAACCACAGTAAGATGATTCAAATGGCGATTTCTTTTGCCACTTCAGGGTCCATATTAGGCTACACAGAGAGATTTCAAGAATATAGTGGAACCGATTGCGGATGATCAATAGATATCGTATAGAAGGTTTACCATAGATTTTCAACGAACTTGGTTTAATGAGAATTTTAACATTCACAAGCTTTCGGGGCACCACTACTTCATCAGATTGGCCTGCAGCTCTTTAGCTCGAATAACTGTGACAAGGAATGGTTCAAAATGGCGGTAGTTGAGTCAATATTCGTATATGATCCGACTGCAGCTAATTCGACATCGATCTAGTAGGCCTAGCACAGTGACGAAATCTGCAATCAATGATGAGTAGCCTAACGAAACACTGTTTATGAAACCAACGCCTTTTAATCATGCAGGACTGCCATAAGCATATATTTTGCAAACTGTTACTCACATCATTGCCGGTTAGCTGTTCAACCACAACGGGCGCGACAAAGCCTGGAATAGTGGCCACGGTATTGGTGATCCCCATCATAATGCCAGCATACCTCAAAAGGAAAATATGCATAGTGTGTTAATGATTTTGTGGGTACATCAATGACAAGATAGCCTGAGAACCTCACGACTTAGGTGTAGCAAAAAAGTCCGCAGAGATTTGGCGAATTTATTATGATCTGGCGGCGTCTGTGAATTGCGCAGGACTCACTTGATCCAAAATTCGTCGAAGCGAATATGACACAGTGCGGTCTCTTTTCAACGCGCAACGCCTGGATCGCATTGGATTGTACAGAGACTGCAGCGTCCAGCTTCTTGACTTCAACGAAACTCATGCATGACAGACGACGTGGACGGGTGTTCGCTCAACCGCCGCAGAAATAGTTATATAATAAAGTTATGGTCGGAATTTTGCAAAAGTCTGTGTTTATTCCCAGATAACAGATATATGCATTTGATTTGGTTTCCAGCATTCGAGAGATTCCAAAAATTCAGGCTTTCGTACGCTAAGCATCGTTTGAGTTAGGTTTCAATAATTTCGCCGTATGGTGCTAAACCCTAACCCCAAGCCTATAAAGAAAAAATCGCCATGCCTAAAGTGGTATATAGGCTGTAGTACCTCGAAGCAATATCGATAATGTTAGCGTTGAATCCCGAAAACGCACAACCGTTGAGCATTGATGCGATGCAAATAAATGACACGGTCAAGGCATCATTGCAGCCTGTATAACCAGCAGCGACCAGGAACACTGCAGGTCCAAGGAGTCCTGAATAAAAGCAAAGTTTCATCGCAGTCGTCAGGCAGTATGACATTGCATTAGGCCTACCACAATCTTAACCATCCTGGCATACAGTCACACCACCAGACCGATGACAGGGGCTACCCATACGGTTGCAGACTACCATAGTTACACCATCTTCATTTGGATCGTTGATATTTGAAACATTGAAAGGCTCACAGATGACCTGTCAACACTACCTTGCCAGTTTGATTCCCATATATGACAGCAGTATCGAGGTCCACATGATTTTTCGATCAGGCCCAACAACAGACCAGGGCCTACGTTATAGTAAGTAAGCCATTGACAGGCTTATAAAGACCAATTACAGCAGGTTACAGCTGTATAAGGGGACGGAATTAAGCCATGTGAGTGCGGCGTGAGTGACAAATTTCAGTGAGGAGTTTTTCCAGTGATAATTATGTGAAGTTCTGCGGACGCAATGTAGTAGCAAGTCGCAAAATCAATGTAGCATGTAAGAGCAAAACATTCCATACCCACGGTGTTAAAAACTTTTCTAGTTTGAGTGGTTGTTAAAGTGCCGCGTTCTTGCAAATCGTCTGCAATGAATCCAGAGACATTGATGGACGTCCACATCGCAATATAAGGCAAAGCGGATATCAATCCATTCTGAGTAAAAAAAATTGGATTACGATATTAGAACAAATGAATCACGCAACAGGGAAATCTGCAACGACTAAATGATTGAAATGAGTCCAATTATCACGACTCTCCGCACCTTCAAATTAAAACGTATGCGCGGTGCGACCGTGCGAGTGACAAACAAAGAAAAACAGGTTCCTAATTCTAGGCATATATAGAATAGCAAAATCACCTGTGTCATGTCGTAACGCAGAACGTATTGCAGGTACATCGGCAAGCAGGTTAATAGAGTATAATAGCCCCAGTTGTTGGCAAAATGTGAGCAGATGACAGCCCAAGCGGGCACACTCGTTAGGATTTCTTTCCACGGCACATCAGACAATGAGATTTGCTCCTGAATTGACATACAAGGCCGATTAAACAACTCATTTCCTCGTCAAACTCCAGGATATCCTAAGATCAACGATGCGGAAACTTTTTGTCTCGAGAGCTGCATCGACAGATGGATCAGGTGTAGCATCAGCATAGGACACGATACATATGAGTGATACGACAAACTGAATTTGTTAAGAGTATCGCATTCATCCCGTGACTATATGCTTTGGAAAATCAAGTCACTGCGCCAAGATACCTGTCTTTGCGAACACACTATTCATTTAGTCTAGTGAGGAAGCTCCGGAAACCTTTTTTTCACGACATTGATACCACCATAGTGACTACACTGTACGTGGAGTTTATATAATTGAATCGGCCGCATTACGGGTTTACGACTACACTCTACACCACGAAGGTCCTCTTACGTGACAGTCACAACATGATTGGTTACCAAAAGAGCTCTTACCGTGCGTCAAAATATCAGACAATAACAGTCTCATAGTCAGTTAGTAGGCTAGTTACCTGAGACACTTGGCTTTCGATATATTCAAGCTCAAAGCTACTAATACTCGGATGATCTCTGGGTCTGTCATGGATAAGCATGGCCCACAATATACACCATACTAACCCCACTATTCCTGCAGATTGAAAAGTGGACTAAAACAAATATTATAACAATAACTTCCGAATCATACGACAGACCTATCGTAAATTCAGTCCGCCAGATTTCCTGTCCAGCCTTGGTTCATCGAGAAAAAACGATGTACTGTAAGACTAAACTATAGTAGCTGTAGGAATATTTTCATTTCTATGGTCATAGTGCTACACTTTGTATGTGTAAGAACGCACACCCAGGTAGGTGGCATACCATGCAGCTTGTAGTTTAAAACCGGATTAATGATAATTGGAGCATCATTGAAAATGAGTAGGCCTACTTGAGGAACGTGAAACACCTTGATGGTATTCCTGGTGTTTAAGCTTGAAGGAATCTTATGATAGGCCTGTATGAAAAACTTGCATTGCGACAATTGCAAATAGCGTTTATGCACGTCTTCTAGTTGACGACAAGTCATATAATGTTCAAAAGAATTGTAATTGCCCGCCCGTCAATGTCAGATTCTACCAAGTCATGGCATGATGCTATGCATTAAAGGGATGTAGGATATTCGAAGAAATTGAGATAATGGCCAGCACAAGCTTGCGGGATGCAATTTCTTATTCTACTTCTAATATATATGGTTGCAGTATCTCGAAAGGGATAGTTGCAATTGCCAGTTTAATCAAGAAGCGCAATGTCTGCTCGTACAGCACTTAATGGTATGAGAATATTGTACTTATATGCAACTCAATAAAGTGGATATGTTACCGTCAATGTGTAAAATCAGGCAACGCATATCCTGCCTAGGCAGTTCGTAAATTGCCTGATGAGGCCGACAATCTATCGAAGTCATTCCATTCACGCAACTTGCCTGCTCGCTATTACGCCAGTGTATTAACTGCCTGCTCGCCGGGATTGTATTGAGACGGACGGCCTCAACAACACAGAATCAATGGATTGAATTATTATTAATTATAATTGATTACGTATGAATGGTGTCAATACCTCCTCTTAAACGTAGGCATTATATAGTAGCGACCAAGTGTTTACTTACCAAACACGTAAAAGACTGAAGGCCAACCGCCAAGGAAATCTGATGCACATAACACTCCAGATATTGGCTGTGCGATAAAAGTCCCAAACTGACACCCGGCATAACCAAGAGACACCAAACGACTTCTTTCCAATGGAGGCACCCATACACCAAACATTGCAGCCATAGCAGGAAATGTAACTCCCTGCACAAACAGCAAACAGAACACATCACTCGTCAACCACGTGTCCAAAAAGAGCCATATTAGGGGCGATCTTTAAATCCTTCTCCCAGTCGCGATCGCCACAACTAATAAAACGACCTGTGCGGTGATTTGGCCGATTGGTTTAAACCCCCACTCCCCATTGCCCGGGAATGGGACTGGGAGTCGCACAGGGCATTGGAAGTCAGCAGTAGTAATTTTGTACATGGGCGGAGGGAATCGCGGATAATCCTCTGACTGATTTCCCAGTTTACCAATGATTATTATGGAGTACACTAACGATTCCGACATTTTTTGACATTATTAGATTTACCAAGAAAATTGGAATAATAGCTGACAATACTTAGGACTCACCTCAGCAAGACCTTCAATGACTCTTGTTACTATCAGCAAAGAGAAACTTGATCTGGCCGCAACGGGAGTTATCAGTGTACAGACCGCCGTGCATAATACACCACCACCGAACAGCCATTTTCCACCATATCTGTTAATCAAGATCGTTAGCGGTTATCAATCTTTTTTGCGACAAGCCACTAGACAACTAAAAGGTGGACATGGCGTTAAGTAGTCTTCACGATGTAGGCCTATATATATGGGCTAAATTCAGCCATTAACGATGATAATAGACCTACAGTCTGCAGCTGCACTTGCCCAATTCATTGGAGCATGCGCCTACTTGCGTTGAGTCCAGGCCAGTCAATACAGCTATATAAAGATGTAGAAATATTTCATGTAATCAAAACACAAAAGGTATCGGTAGAGACATAGACAAACCTTGATGCTAGATAGCCTCCAAAAATTTGAGTACATATATAGCCATAGAAGAATGCACCTAGAATAAGACCTTCGTCACTCGAGCTCCAATTGAACTCTCCAGGCTAGAATATAGAGGGTGGTTTGAACACACTACTGGTGTTAGAAACTATTCAGCCGGTGTCTATAGTAATAGTGTAGATTGAACTTATATAACACTAGTATCAATGGTGTAATGAATTATTTGCAATTTTCATGACTATAGCGTCAAATACAGACAACATAGTCATCGCTTCTGTATTAATGGATCACAGGGAAGACGATGACTATACTATACCACCGTAAATAATGTCCTTGTAGGTGTTTCGAATTTATGGCGTTTTCGACTATTCTCAGGTCATGTACGTCAAGTCCATGGCCTACTCTAAAGTAGGCCATGTCAATTAAATACTGATACAACCGGTTCGTGCTTTGTAAATAAGGTACTCCACTTACCTTAACTGTTTTGTTAGCGGTTGCATCCGGGCATTCATCAGAATATTTATGACTGTCAATTGTAACATTTGTCATAGACACAATTGCTACGTTCAAATTCACCCGTAAAGCATATACATTGAAGAACCCAAAGAACGCCATATATCCGAGACGATAGCGTGTAGATGTCCACTCAGGGACTAAGAGAGGAGATTTAATAATTAAGTTGATTAAGGTGGGTGCCAGAGAGGGTCCTGAAGATACAAGTAACCGCAAATACATATGAGTCAGGTATGCACTGTAGGCGTGCAAGTAACAAATGAGACTTACCGCTCGGTGGAACTGTAAACTTTTGAGAATTGATTGGGGACGCCGCAGACTCCTGCCTAAACATTTTGTCCGTTCCCATCCTTTAGCAAGCAGGTCAAATTGCGCGTCTTCTTTGGCATACAGTCATAGCACTATTCAGATCAAATCGTAGACTATAGCCTATAGGTATATAGTGAGTGCTCCAGGAAGAAGCCAGTGGTGATCGACAAGTTAAGTAGGCTAGTATACTTACCCGTTGTGCTACCAGAGAAAACAATGTTTTAAACTTTTAGAGCTACCTTTTCGTCGAAAGAGTCGATAAGAATCATAAAAACATTCCACTGGGTCTACGAGGTGAGATAAACGTATTGGGGAAGTTCTTTTGGCGAATAGGCTATCTATAGAACATTACCTACACAGTCGCTATAATCCCCTTGTTTTATCAGCAGCCAGGTCAGGAATATCCCTGAGCGTGCCAAACGCACTCCTTTTGATGATAGCGGTTATATTTTTGGTGTTGACTGCTGCGGTCTTATACACCAGAACGCTAAACACACTCCTCTTGCAATCTGGCGAAGTCAAGGCTACAGGTAAGCACGCATCCAAACAACACGTCACAAAGCGGCATTATCCAGCTGATTAGCTGACTGTCATCAGCTGCTATAGCAAGCAGCTGATCTCATACACAATAAGCCGCCAATTTAGACACAGACTATCCACGAAGATTTCATTAGTTATCTGTGATAATGCTACGAAACATATCGGTTAGCCTTAGCGCATCCATTTCCTGTTGTTCTATCGGACGGGGTTGGACCACAAGACTAGTCATCGCATCATTTGTGCCCTCATCTGAAACTTTCAACTTTAGAATAGGCAAAGCAAACTTTCTCACAACCACACAGGCCATGTTAGAGCCGGAACGTCAATAGCACTGCCGTTTGACTTGCTTTATCTGATTGAACGCTGGATGGACTATTTTTCTCGGGAGTTAGGGACGAGGATCGGCGCCACTTCTCATACCATACTTCATCACGTGTCCTCAACAAACTCAATTAACCGTTGTTGTCCACAACATGAGATAGAGCCTACTCTTATGATTTCCGGCGTAAAACACCTGCCTACGAATATTATTATTTTAGGAATACTCGAGATCGATCATTCTACTGACTACAGCGAAGCATGCAATTGTTGATAAATTATATTGTATGTTTCAACACTAGTGGGCGCCCATCGGTGGGATCCCTCGCTTATTCCAAGATAGAAAATGCGCGGACTGAAACCAAGAAAACTACCCGCAGAATGGTCTAGTCTTGCGCAGGGTACTTGGCGCAATAAGGAAGGCGTGGAGTGGTGGAGGCCATGCCGCAGCTGGCCCAAACCCAGGCAAATAGAGGGGTTAGAAGAAGGAACGCCGTCGAGCGTTGAATCGTCAGTCTTACCCATTACTACGAGTCAATCCACCACAGCCACGAGACAACCTTACTACATACCTGACGAAGCATTGCCTGTAACACACGGATAACTTCGAGGCGGCAGGATAACACAGCGACAATTGCCAGAAATGAACCACGCAATCTGCGCAGTGCGCGCATTCCTTGGTCATAAGACATATTTGTTCAGTGAGATCTGTTTAATCCACGTTTTCTTATTGCACAAGGGTAATTCTCTCCCAAAAACACAAAAAATATCGACACAACATATGAATAAGAATGTCAAAGATATCGGGTAGATAAGACCTTTCACAGTTTCAAGTTTTATCAGAGCAGCAACATCCAAAACAAAGAACGTCTGATCATTGCACCGAGTTTTGGAAAGCAAAGCACATTTTGGAAACGTCATCATCGAATAGGCTAAGGCACAAAGGAATCAAGCTTATTATGTACTATTACTATTACGCCAACAGGAAAAATTAATCTGCAGGTATCAAAGTTAAGCCTACATGGCATAGCAGTGCACGAACAGGAGTACAGATACCAAAATGTTGGAGCAATTATAGTGCACAATTACGCGCACTAGTGACGGACGAAGTCGTTAAAATTTGAAACTACCCACTTTGCGTTTAGGAGGCACTGAAAATGTGATAAAGGATTTATCTTCTGCAAGAACTAGAGAATATGTTAAAAATATAATACTTAAATGATTAGGCGGTGGCACAGGACTTCATGAGCATGAGACATATTCTGAAATACTCGCCTAGCGAAAAAGATAACCAATCTCTAGTACAAATGATAAGACCAAACTTGATATCTATGCTTTTACATTTGGCATCTTGGTTGATGGCAAGCTTGTCGCCACATCACAACTTTCATCGATGCCTGACGAAGAATTTGTGCCACTATTGTTTTCGTTGTGGTTCCAACGTGACTTTCCGTTTGATATAGAATTCTCATTGGTAGATAATCTTTCATAACGAGGTCTATTCCAAATTTGTTCCTCTCCGGAGCCCATCACATTGAATAAAACAGCTCCGACGACGTAGATGCCGGCGGAAATAAAGAACACATTTCTCCAAGCAACTCTGGTTTCCTGATATTCAGAAATGGTGTTTTACTAGACGTATTCATTTTGGGCAGATGATTTTAATGACGGGCAAACCACATTAACATCTCTTACATAGTTACCTCAAAACTGTAAGACATTGAAATTAATGCTCTAATCATTGCCTGTTTCGATTATGAGTGGCGTATCATAAAAATATTGCATCTCATACTCACATCTTCACCTGTCAGCTCTTGAACCACTATGGGTGAGACAAAACCAGGAATAGTAGCAAAGGTATTGGTGATCCCCATCAGGATACCGGCATATCTGGAAGTGAGATAATTTTAATAGTATATAACATATACAAATACGACACTGCTCCTTGAAGCCATATTTTCCACACGCAGCAAAGGATATGATAGGACTAAGACGTTGTATAAATTTTTGGGTTTATAGCTGCATTTACAGAGACTCGCATACTGTAATACACACACAATACTGGCACATATGCATATCATACTACGATACGAGCATAGTGTTCCAGCCTCTGAACGTCTGAACCCAAGATATTTACATAAGCCAAGTTACCTTGATGCAATATCGATATGGTTAGAATTGAATCCAGAGAATGTACATCCATTGAACAGAGTTGCCAAGCAAATAAATGCCACAGTCAATGTATTATTACAGCCTGTATAGCCTGCAGCAACTAGGAAAATGGCTGGTCCAATGAGCCCTTGATAGAAAGTACAACTCATTATAGAACTCAGTAAGAAAAGAAACATCAAACTCAAGAACAAGAACTAAGTCAGTTCAAATTCAAGGAATTAATCACTACAACGGTGGGTAACGGGCATCTGAATGCAGTGAGGAAAACGGAAATATGCAAGTCACTATAATGAGTATGAAGGCGATGTTTCTCCTGAATCCGGGGCGCTCCAGTGAACAGGATTAACCCTTTTCTATACCATGCTAAAATATCATATATAACTTTAATTTAGCATTGCAGGCTGTCTACTGCAGTCAATTGCTTCCATACCTATAGTGTTGAAAAGTTTTCTTGTTTGAGTAGTTGTTAAAACGCCACGTTCTCTCAAATTGTCTGCAATGAATCCGGAGATATTGATCGCAGCCCACATCACAAAGTATGGCAAAGCAGATATCAATCCGTTCTATTTAAAATATAATAAACATCAAACTACTGTAGATATGAAGGTTACGCAGGTGACGATACAAATCTCATGTTTTGAGCAAACGAGCACTACATGTTGCATTGCCCAACCATTCACAGTTCACACAGTCTATATAACTGAGTATAACCACCGGGTGGCGTGGATATCAATTTTATGCCCAGAGTTTACTATTGTCAACATAAAGACAAATCAGCAAGCAGTAACAGCATGCAAGATAGCCGGACGTTTAACCATGAACTGTTTCACTGTAAGGCCAATGATATCTTGAATAATGATGGCAGAGGATATAACGGAAAGCACGAAATGAGCACATTATCATGGTCCCTAAAATAGACAAGGGTAATAATCATAATGTGTCATGACAGAACGGGTTAGCAATACTCAAAGTCAAAGTACCTGTTTCCCTGCAATATACTTCTATAACCTCACAATGAAATCAACCATAATGAACAAGACTTAGTGTCACCGTACTGAAATCAGTAAATCACCTGTGTCATGTCAAAACGTAGGACATATTTGAGGTACATAGGCAAACATGTTAAAAGAGTATAAAATCCCCAGTTGTTGGCAAAGTGTGCACAGACGATACCCCAGACAGGTACACTCGTCAGGATTTCCTTCCATGGTATATCAGACATGGCAGTATGTTCCTGCAAAAAATAGTGCAAGTGTATGTAATATCGATCGCTTCCAATAACCCCTACCATATGGCAAAGATATCAGTTTCAAACGTGAACAATCAAAATATAATAGCACGACAACAGGATATGATAGCTATTAAAGCAGCATGGAGTTAAGTCGCTATATCATAAATCAAGGTTCAAACACTGCAGTTCATCATAATGAAAAAAGTAACCTCAACTTTCTATAGCACAGAGGTCCAATATGATATAGCATTGAATTGTAGGGTAAGATACTGGTTAAAAATTTACTAGTGCAGTTCATTGCATGATGCAACGGATATATCATATGACTTGACGGTTAAAAAACAGAAAAAACAGCATAGTGCTAAAACATTGATGCAGCAATCATTGTAAAAAATAGTGGCTTTCTCAGGCAACCTTGGTAATCATACCTGAGATACTTGACTTTCGATATATTCGAGCTCAATGCTACTAATTCTCGGATGATCTCTGGGTCTGTTATGAACAAGGGCAGCCCACAATACACACCAGATTAATGCAACCGTTCCTACAAGTGAAATATGGCAGTATTAGATGAAGCACATTATCGAATACCAGTTATACAAAAAGCATAGTAACTGTAGGTCGAAAGTTCATACATCGAAGTGATAGTGAAACTGAACATTACGGAGGTACAATTGAATGCTAGCATAGGGAATACTGAGTATCATTTCAAGTTTAAAGCAAGCCCTATTGCCCCTGTTGCTACAGGTTAAAATTCATATAGGGTCATGCATGACTGATATCGACCTAAAGATCGCTTAGTGAATATTATATTCACAAAGTGCAAGCTTGTTAGTAATTATTGTAGCAAGCTTGCAAAACTGTACCAGCGATCAAGCAACATCTGACTGAACAACAAATGGCACATATGCGAAAACAAAATTAAAATAAACTCTGCTACCCCACAAAAGTTCATAATATCACTTAGAGTGGACATTTTGGCAGACATTAGTAGTAGTATGCCTACCTATGTATAACTTGTGACCTGTTATGCCGTCCATAGCTTACATTGCCTATAATAAAACTTCATACTGTATATTTATTAAAGCGTTGGCAGCAATACAAGGGTAGAATAGCCTATTCCATGAGAAACCTTCCCCTTTTAATAAGCCATCAGACATTCGGTGGAATAAATAAGATGGTGATATGAACGAATAAATGAAAACACACTAATAGTATAACCCATCAAGTATTTGAATGGAAAGAAATGGCTGGTTCTTCTGATGTTCTGACTTCGGAGATCCCAAATGAGGCAGCAAATGAACTATGAGCATGCAATAGTTCACATTAAGAAACTTACCGAACACATAAAACACTGAAGGCCAACCGCCAAGGAAATCAGATGCACACAGCACTCCAGATATTGGTTGAGCGATAAAAGTCCCAAAATGACATCCGGCATAACCAAGAGACACCAAACGACTTCTTTCCAACGGAGGCACCCATACACCCCATATTGCATGCATAGCAGGAAATGTTACCCCCTACAAATAAACAAAAACGATAAGATTATGGTAATTCTGGTCTAATGCCTGTCTCTAAGGGGTTGATATCGATAAACAAACTGGGTTAGTAGGTACCGTAGGCTATTCTAGTTAAAAGCAACCGATGGCAGAAAAACAACGCTGGTGATTAGGATTTTTTGGGGTTGCAATTTCAGTTGGTTTCAATAATTTCGTGTTATCATTCTAGAAATAATTTCACTGAAAACTCAAGTGATCGCGATACGAACCTCACCGAGACCTTCAATGACTCTTGTTGCTATCAGCAAAGGGAAACTTGTTCTGGCCGCAACAGGAGTTAGTAGGGTAAAGACCGTTGTGCATAACACTCCGCCAACAAATAACCATTTACCACCATACCTGTAAGTGTAAAGACCTAAGGAAAGAGTAGGCCTAGCCACATTTAACTAAATAACAATCCCTGCATGATTATTTGACTATTCCGGTACCAGAATCAGATGCTCACAAACCTTGATGCTAGATATCCACCTAAAACTTGAGTGCATATGTACCCGTAGAAGAATGCGCCAAGAATAAGAGCTTTGTCACTCGAGGTCCAATTGAACTCACCCGGCTGAAACAAGAGTATATAATAGTACAATGTGACAGTGCTAACTCACAGATAAACCCTCTCTCATAAGCTGAGTAATTTATGAGCTGATAGAGTATTGGCTGACAAATGTATTTGCATGCAAGTGCTGTGCGTACATTGTGTGGTTGTATAATTATATTTATCCATCGATGTTTTTGGTCAAAGAATTTATCCATCGTTGTTTGTGGTCAAAGCTGATTTGATCGAAAGTGCGATATATTTATCAGTATATAAAACAATTTATTGCAATCTCTGGTTGGCAAGTGCATAAGAAAGCATAGACATGATTGATGTCAGGATCAGTTTATCTACCATCGCCGTAACCTACTCAAATGGTGTGTGTAAAAGTAGTGGAATACATGAACATGACAGGCGGTCTGATTAGAGCTACATCACCAGAACGTGTACAATTATCAATAATGTTATCATTGAATTTGTTATGCCGCAGTCCTTGGTTTGGGCTAACAGGGTCACCCCTGCCTAGCGGCGATTTTCCATCACCGATATGGTTCAACTTATGAACAGCAAGTCCAACCAGACGTCTTTTCTAAAGTACAGTAGCTGCCCAATGAAGTGGGTTGAAGCTCCTAAGTCTATTACTGGTAGCTGCTTTGTCTTATTTCAAATGACGGTGCGGGCTAATCGTGATTGTGTGTTCAAAGAATGTGAACAAAGTACACAGCACATCTGTGCAACTTATGACATGCCAAAATACACATCAGTGTAAGAAACGTCGACAGGGTTAATGTCTCTTCAAAATTACACGACTCACAATTGACATGTGTAGACTGCTTACGTGAATTCGGGTGAATCGATACCCGTGTCCATGCATTTTGAACAAAGTGTGATTTACAACTTGCAAAGCACATCTTTGGATCATATTACTCATATTAGTGATGTATAACCAGATAACCACGTATTTTGAAGCAAAAAATTCTAAACCACGAGAGTGATAAACGCCAAGGAATTATGTGTATAATTATGTCCAATCAGTGTGTGCGAGAAATTCTAAAAATATGCAGTCATTCAACAAGTTACAAACATCAAGATTGGCTGTTGCCTCCAGTGAAGAAAAAATATAGGGCGGGACGGTACAGTCATGTCAAAGTTTATGAACTGGGTAATAGAGACAATGACTTGGACTCACCTTCGAAGTGTGGTTTGTACTTGTATCTGGACATTCATCAGAGTATTTATGACTATCGTTTGACGCATTAGCCATGGATACGATCGCTACACTTAAATTTACACGTAGAGCATATACATTGAAGAAACCAAAGAAGGCCATATATGCCAGGCAATAACGAGTCGAGGTCCATACAGGAACTGAAAGAGAGTTTTACAAAGTCCTTAGCAAGATTTAAACACATAGTAAAGTATACATCAGCTCTTGCGTGTTACTATGTCAATCACCAAGAGCTCTGCCTTCAATTTCAGACATGTTTTTGCAAAGTGTTCACCAGTTCTCAAATTGTATTCTCGTGTTTGTGATTTCGATTCACTTATGCAGAAAACTGCACTGGCAGATGATTGCGACATAATTCTATGGACAGGCAAGTCCCTAAAACAGTTGCACAAATATCTGATAAAACACATATCCTGTGACTTACCCCCTGGCGGAATCGTAAATTTTTTAGAATTAATTGTTTGATCCGCATCAGCTGAATGCTTCCGTGTCATGCTATCCTTTCCCATTCCGATCGGTAGGCTAGTAGGAAACAATGGGCCTACGCTAAAGCTAACAGCGTTCAGACCAGAATCGCCGCAGATAAAGTCTATGAAATTGCAAAGAATTGGCGGTAAAACTCCATACAATGACTTATCGCTCTTGCACTAAATGGCAGCTTGGCAGGATCCATCGACCCCCACAGCTTTCAGTTCGCAGTTGCGGCAATTTGCAGACGCACAATGCAAAGCGAGAGACAGAGCGAAAGAATGAAATACGAGAGACTGGCCTGTGGCGGCCAGTCTCCCAGAGTAACTGATGATGGCTATTCAAATAGAAATGATTTTCCTGGTGCTGTCTCCCTGCCGTATTCTCTGCGCTGCTGATTACTACTGGCAGTCTGGCGCCATACTGAACCGTATCCACACATTCCGCAGTCCGCACCGCGTCCAGGCATGAAATGATGAGCAATAAGTAGAACATAGAATTGCCTTTTTCTCAAATTCGAAAGTCGGATCTCTCAAGAGCGGTTTTTCTTATCTGATAGATTTCTCTCGCGGTCGGGCCACGATGACACATTTACATGCCATCAACTGGGTAGTACCTAAGATCGACATTACAGACACAACACACAACAGTCAACCTTATATCCCTACTCGGGTTGGGTGTAGAGAGTATAGACGCGGCGATTCCCTTCGTTCCTGCCTTTCGTGTAACTATAGCACAGCACCTCGCCAATCATCTATGACTATTTAGGCTACTCCCCTACCAGTTTAGACTATTGGCTAGTAACTCCTCATCGGAACATCCCTGTCTCCAACGACAAAACTTGAATAAGGTACGCGGAATGAATCTACACCAACTTGACAATTGCGAGGTATATACCAAAAACCGAATAGTCTCATTATTCCAAGATCACACTGGACAAGCAACCTATTGGCAAGGCAAATGATAGTCAAATTACGATGATAGACATGTGATCAATTGTAACGACCCATCCTTTGTTTGCATTCTTTGAGGGCTTCATTGAACCCCTGGCAAAGTGATACGTCTGGCTGATTTTGGGCACACGACATGAATTGTTCTAATTCATAAGCACATGGTGTTTGCTGTTGATTGTACTGAGAAGGTTGAGCATTATATTGAGCAGGTGGTGGTGATTCTTGATATGTAACATCCTGTGACTTCTCGGAACTTCCCCCACCTCCAAATATGGCGCTTGATAATCCATGCCCGACTACACTTCCAATAGCGACACCTCCAGCTGTCGCAGCCATTTGCCCCATTAGGCCAGGTCCCTGTTGAGGTTGGGCCATCTGAGCAGGTGGAGCGTGTGCTGGTGCTGTTGTCCTTTGGGCAGGTCGTGGCTGCGGTGAACTTGGTCTACGTTCAGCTGCTGGTCTTGGTGACGCAGCTCTTGGTGATGCTCTTCCCCGACGAGGCATATTTTTTCAGATGCGGTATGCACTCCAAGTGATTCTTGTATTGAAAATTATATCAGTGTAGTATGTAGGCCTATTGTCGTTTTGTTTGCGGATTCTAAAGGAAAAGATAATACATGAATCATAATATTCTGAATAACTGTTAAAGGTACCGTAATGAGGATATTTTCAACCACTTTGGATGTAATAGATACTGAAAAAGGAGACAGCTCATAATAAATTTTCATAATTTTACTTGGTTGAACTAACAAAGGCACACAAAAAATTCACGCTCTCAGAATGCCTGAGCTGTAACAGTGGGCAGACACAACCACTTTCGTGTTCACCCAGGCAGGATGCAAGGATTGATGGCGTTCGAAACTGATTTCCCAGGTAGTTTTATGATGGATTCTCACCTAATCAGCACCAGCCAGCAATAGAAAATTTGTAAGTAGACCTAGATCTCTTTAGGTTGAATGTGAAGGGACAGTAAAAAGCTTCATGTGCCACTGGATACACTACCTATTGTGTCTAGTCTACTAACAGTTCGAAGGCCACTTTCCCTACACTTTGGATTGCATCGGAATTGGGGTTGTTACAATAGGCTCCCAGCAGATTGCGATCCACCATTTGATACCACTGATGCATTGAATTTTTATGCTGGATTTCATTCTTCCGCAGCCTACTCCATTTACTCGGCATTTCAGACTGATACTGGACTTCACTGCCAAGGGCCATGAGGAAGGTAGCCATTCGATACACATCTGCGGTTTAAACGACAAGACCAGAGCAGAGACTATATAACTAATCTGACACAGCTGGGACGACGTGACTGATGTGGCTAACCAAGTCAATACAACTGAAATATCAAAACAAAGCACAATTGGCCATGAAGCCATATATAGTTGGAATACTTGGAAAAATAAAATACATTGCACAATCTGGATTGACAAGATCAATTTGAAAAGGGGTTATATACATATTCAGTGCGCAATTTAATGGTGGTTAAAACTTTAAAAGCAGTAGGCTACTAATTGCAGACATTTCCAGAAATAAGATGAGATAAGAGTTCAAAATAGTTTGAGCAATCTATAGAAGCTTAACGAACATATAGCGTATTCTCATCATCTGAATCATCATCACTATTGAGAATAACGTGGTACTCTTTCACAGTTTTCGACCCGCAAGCAAGCCATCCCATTGAAAATAAGTTTTCAATTTCTTCAAGTGGTTTACCTTTTGTTTCAGGTAACAGTAAAAATACAAAGATAAACCCAAGCAATGCAAAGCCTGAATAAAGGAGGAAAGCTCCTTGATAAGTTAATGTTTGAGAAATATGTAAAAACGTTAAAGAAATTACAACATTAAAAACCCAATTGGTTCCTGTACTTAAGGCGTTTCCAGTACTACGTGCCCACTGGGGATAGATTTCCGAATTAACAGTCCAAGGAACAGGCCCCAGACCTGGCGCGAAACAGAATAAGTAGAAGAACAGGCCTAGCAGGGCCATCCACGAATATTGCGTCGGGCAATAATTCTCAGCAAAGAATGGCCCATGACCATCAGCTGTACTGTTACTTTTACACATTCCAATCGCGGAATATTTTGGCTCATCAGACACAGGAAGACAAGTTGATTCGACAATAGTTTCGTTAAAGTCCTGCATGTAACAAAATCCGCAGTTATCATCCAGCATGCATGGCTCACAGGTTTTATGCGAGTAGCAATTGTAGTGATCTTGAGCCACATCTGTTGAGTTCATAGTAACTTTTGGAGTATGCAGCGCAGGCAAATAAAATGCTAACGATAACAAAAGAAGAGCAATGAATACCCCAGCCATGCTTAGCAGTGACAATGTCCTTCTACCTAACCGTTCGACTAAATAAATTCCGACTGCAGATCCAAAGAAATTCATTGAAGCAACAGCAGCAGCAAGCCATATCGCGAGAGTATCATCTCGAACTCCAGACATTTGAATTATAGTTGCTGAGTAGTACATGACAGTATTAATGCCAACAAGCTGTTGAAACATTTGCAATCCACAACCTACAACGAGCGCTCTACGAACTGCAGGATCTGAAAATATTCTGAAACATGGCATATCTGTTTGTTCTTCAAAGGTTCGTTGAAGTATTTCAATTTCGCGCCGTGCTTTTGTTTCGGATCGGAGTATCTTTTTCAATGCATCAACAGCACGGGATGTTTTGCCTTTTTGAATTAGCCACCGTGGACTTTCTGGAAGAAGTAAAAGCCCAAAAAATTGCAAAATAGCCGGGGCAGCAGCAAGTCCTAACATATAACGCCATCCATTCACTTTATCTGTGCTGAAAAGTCCGTCAACACAACTGGCAATGACTTGTCCTCCAGTAACAAATAAAATGTTTGTAGTTACTAACTTTCCGCGAATTTTTGGAGGTGATGACTCTGCAATATACATCGGTATAGTCATGGATGACATCCCAATCGCAGCACCTACAACAGCGCGGCCAACAAGCAATGTAGTCTTCGTTTTAGCAAAACCAAGAAGTAATGAACCAGTGGTAAAAACCAGACTCGAGATGAGTATAACACCTTTTCTACCCAAGCAATTATTGAGCGGACTACCAATTATCGCAAATATAGCAGCAAATCCGACAGTTACAGAAACGATTAGTTCTTGCCATGTGTTAGTTAGCCCAAATTGTTCTTTCAGTAAAATCATAGCCCCACTGATGACGCCAGTATCGTAGCCAAATAAGAATCCACTGATGGCAGCAATGGCAGTTAGCAAATAGAGGAAACCTCTTGATTCTGAATCTTGCTCCTCACTTCGAAGTAAATCAATGCCTTCTTCATTGCTAGATGCGCCCGATTTCAAAGTCATCATTAGTAGTCGTGCCCTAACACTTTTATAGTTCAAAATGCACACCGGAAACCTCAAGATTCTACTTCATTCCACAGGGCGTTAAATTATAATTTAGGCTTTCCGCAGGGAAGTTTCACGTTGGCGCTGAAACATAGAAATGCGATGATCATTCCTGAAGCACGAGGCTATATAAAAAGTTTTCATTTCAGTATAGTAGGCTGCAGTGCACTATACTAGTCCTACTACTCATTGAAGGATTTAGGAATAAGATGTTGGGCTCCTAACTCCAGTTACTACAAGTTACGACATCACAGCTTGCACAGAGTATGCTACCTGCTAATCTCTATTATATATTAATCGAGATTCCCAACCCGATGACAACAAAAAGCAATGAACAACGAGTGAACTTCCGAAACGGAGATGCTGCAGTTGACAAGGTCAACGGATTTCGCAAGGTGGCGCAATGTCTTGAAAATGCAGGTAATGCTGAGGATGTGTTACCAAAACAGACACCTCCGGTGAATCAGGATATTCTTTAGGCTAGTCCTACAAAAATAGTAGACAGAAACATCTTAGAACTGCTCTAACTTCTCACGTTCCCGGGAAGGGGACTTTTGCCTATTAGCCTATGTAACTTTCCGGATAATTTCGTGGGACTTTCCGAAGCGAAAAGAATTGTACATCCTTATATTAGAAAAATAATAAATGAATTTCTAACACAGACGCGATATAAGTTAAACAATATTTTACTCAACCAAAGCCTCGCTAATAGTATAAAATAGATAACCTTTACCGGAAGTTTCCAATATTTCATTTTTTTCCATCCTGCTATATCATCCAGATGATTTTGAAAGCGTGGATGTAAATTTCCTTCTGGTTGGAGATCAACACTCGCATGTAATGCAGAACTAATCATTATTAGCCGCATTGTTTAAGCTGCTTGTAGCATTCTCATCGTTGCCCATGCCCGTACTCACCCTTTGTCGCACATAGGTTATGACAGACCTGTTTTTTATCCGATCGTATCGTTTCGACATTTCTCCAGGTTGTAGTTATGAGTTGACATGAGCACGTGACGCTGTACTTGTGTTGCAAGTCGGGACGACAAGTTGGGCGCTTAGGCCTACGTGAATCCAATGCTCATCACGTCCTCTTCGCACGGCGGCGTTGCTACGCATGCCCTGGGCCCCTGCGCACATATTATTCGAGTGGCGCTAGGAATAAAGCCTCGATTAATGTGCTGCCCGGGCCCAAAAAAGTCCTCTGTCTGACATAGCCTACGCGATAAAATTAACGACTAAGCTTTAGACCTACGTGGCATCTACAAAGGACGAAAACACAATTTTCCAAAAATGATACATTGCTACAAAAATAAACAACGCATGTACAATGAACAATTATAATAATTTCAATGCAAACAGCCATAACAGTTCAACTACGGGTGACTGACTGACGCACCGATCACGTAATCACGAGCTTCATGATAGAGTACATAACTTCAACTTCACTCTTAGGAGCTGATGTCGACAAAGAACAACCAAGTTTTATGCTGGCAGATTATAAAGATAGGTGAGAAGCCGTGAAGAATTTTGAAGTCATATTTGAAGGACATGCAATAGGAATTGGCACATTTCTCACCTAAACAAGTTAGGTCCACATCTGCATTAAATCACAAATTATAAGTCCTGGCCTATTGTCATGCTACAAATGAAATTGATATAGCGATAGACTGTGAAATGTGTGAACAGCAAATTGTTGAGCAAGCAGCATAGTGCAGAGTCGTGCGAGAAAAGATCAGATTAATGCCAGATTTGTCATCGAACCCCTGAACTAAGCATAAAGTGACGTCACAAATCATACAAGTTCTCATTAGTCTGAATTCGGTGCTTCTGGTTTGTGCTCACAGGGTTCCTGGTTTTGGGAAGTTTCATCAAGTTTAATAGCGTTATCAGAGTTTTGCTGCATAGATGTGCAAACTTCCTGTTCTTTATAGTCGTAATCCTCACCCGATCCATCTTCTTCATCCTCTCCGCTCCCATAACTTGTCAACGGTTTCGTTTCACTGACGGACAGATCTAGCGTAACAGGGTCTGGTGATTCAAGAAAATTTGCATTCTTAGCACTACCTTCTGTTGCCACTGCACCTTCATCCCCATTGCTAGCTTCTGAATCTTCATTTTTCTCATCATCCTTTGTGCTTGACCCACTGGATGGGTTATATTCGGCTGCACCGGCTTTTTGTGTGGAGTTTTCTAATGCAGAAGATATGTCACCACTGCCATTAGTTGCAGCGCGGGTTTCCTTTCCCAAGTCTTGCATCATGTAAAAAAATGCAAGCTCATTGAATAAGACCTCAGAAAGACCAACAATGACATCTTCGCCACAGGAGCCAACTCTCTGACCAACAAACTTTGATAAGCAGTCGTCCAAAATTGACTTAAGTTGACACGCAAAAAGTTCTCCCAAGCCAACTTTACCTAACTTCATAGCCTCTCCTTTGCCTAGATTGTCGTCAGCTACATCTTTGCTGACACATTGAAATACTTTCTTGTGCATTTTCTTCACCAATTTCTTGTCCACCATTTTGTCATGATTAGATTTCAAAATGGGTATTATCTCCGATACAATATTCTTTATCCATACCCGAAGTAATTTGGTATTAACAGATGGAATTTCCAACTTCTTCGCACTCCCTGGACTTGCAACAGGACTATCTGAGCTTTTAATCTCTTGTTTCCATCTTTCAACTTCTCTCATATGCCGAAGGGCTGCATCGAGATGGATTACAGTACTACCGAGATCTTCGGCAGCAAATGGGGTAACGTCATCATCAGATGGACTTGACAAGTCACTTGCACTAGAAACCTTTAATGCGAAGTCATACTTTGAAGCATCCGACGGTTTCTGCATATCTCCATACATCTCTTCTTCGCCAGATGCCCCACTTTCACTAGGGGTATTCTCTGAAAATGAAGTTGGCCTTTGAAGTTTTTTTGAATTCTCAACATCTCTGCTCTTTCTGGGCTTGTCTGCTCTTCTCGGGCTATTGGAAAGATAACCTTTTACCACATCTTGAAGGACATATAATGCATGTTGTCTTAAATAGTCAGTGTTCAGTTGTTGTAGTGTGTGGAATAATTCAATCAGAAAGTGTGGACGAGACTCATTTTGTGATATAAGTATTGCGGCCTCTGAATAGATGCTGTCTCTCAATGTTTCAAAGAGGTCAGCTTCCGCATCTTCAACTTCCTTTTGAGCCTTATTATTCCCATTTCTGACAACTCTAGGTTGTGCCAAGGACGAATTGTCCATGAGAGACATATTTTGCCCTTGAGCACCATTAGGTGTGGAAGGTATTCGAAGTTGAAAACTATCAACACCACTAGGGTCCATGCAGCTTAGATTTTGTTGGTTCAATACATATGGTAAGGTAGCTAGGGGATTTCTGGGAGTTGGTCCACTCTCCACCTTTTTCACAACATCACTTTCTTTAGCCATATTGTACAGCTGCCATTGAATATCTTTAGACTCTTTCAATATAGCAGCAAACTGAGCAGAGCAATTGTCCAGCTGGTAGATAAGGAAGTCAGGAGAAATCCCATAACACATCTTATTTGATACAGAGCTCTGCTGCAAGGCAAGGGTATTCAGCAAAAGCTTGGATAACGCTTGTTGGTCTTCTAAGAGTATATGCATCGCAGAGTTTGAAGCATGCAATTCATCTTGAACTCTACTTATATCTATCTCACCGTAGCTAGCAACAAATGATCTGTTTCGATTTTCAGATTGCGTAATGTTTCTTCGCCGACGAGTCGGAGGTCTGAAGTCTATCTCATGCTCCTTAGCTTGATTTATTTGAGTAAATGCATCTTTTACCGAAGTGCCCCTGGCAGATTCATTATTGTATGATTTTGATGCTTTTTCCACACCAACTCTATAATCCTGTAGGTATTGCGTTTGATCTTCCTCATCATCACTGCCAGAAGTTGAGCTGCCCCATGTTGCTGTGGTTTTGTCGGTTGTGCCCGCCATGATGGCCTTTTGGTTTCTGATTAAATCAATCACTCTGCGAGTATCAACTTCACTGAGACCGAATAGTTGACCATTCTGATTAACTTTGAATTCGTTGGCGTCTGCATCTGACAAAGAATTATTTTCATCGTCAGATCCATCCACAGATTTGACACTGGCATTTGTATCATCACATTCATCTTCAGGAGTGAATTTTTCTCGTTCAAGGTTAATCTCACTTCCATTTGTCATATTCATCAGCGCTTCAAGTTCTCTTCGGCGGTCTTTCAATTCTTCAAGTAGTTTTTGATGCCTTTTCATCTCATCAACTAGCCTCAAAGTGCCTTCTAAATCTTCAGGTTTTTTGTCAGAAGTTTTTGCAACAGTTCTTTCAGTCTCGTTTTTGGCTGTTGGTGTTTGTTTTGGATTATAGTAAGGCAGGTATGGATTTGGTGAGTGCTGGCTGAAATCTTTGGATCTTCTCTTTGGTGACTTCAATGACAACTGTGCTGGGCTGTCCTCAATTGTTACCGGTCGGATTATGCTCACTTCAGGTAAAACTGGTTGGTAGTCATTTTCTCTGACAGCATTTGGGAATACAGGTTCTAGGGTAACAGTTGGCTTTCTGCGTGTGGTTTCTTTTGTGTCACTGCCGACACTCATCATACCAATTACGTCTTTAAGCTCATTTAGTTCCTGTAAAGCATTTCTTACCCGTGTCGCTTTATCTGGAATGTTATGTTGACGACGATCACCTTCACCTTTTCCCGTCATCTCAGCCATCTTTATAGTCGAAACAAGTTGCTGAAGCTCATCCAGTCGTGATTTCGCTGTCTGTAGTTTATCAAGCTTTTCTTCTAATGATTCTTCTGCAGATGCCTCCACATCGGCCAATTGCTGTTGCAGTAATAAAACTCGCTTTTGGCGCTCTTTCAGCTCCTGAAGTTGCTTTTGTTGATCAAGCATTCTATCCAACAACTCCTTTTCATTTTTCAGCTCTTCCAAATCTGCATATGATTCGTTCAGTGGAAGGGAACCTTCATTTCCAGATAATTCTACCTGTGCAGCCCCGATTCTTTGTGTTTCTGCGAAACGACTATTTGCAATCCTGGAGTACGTTCGTGATGAAACAGCACTACTGGACTTTTTTGCAGGGTTGGCTATAACAGTCTTCGTTCTTGTAGAACGCATGCTTCTAGGCATTGAGTTGTAGCCAGAAACGTTATCTCTAGCATGTCTCCGACTCATCGTAAGGAATTTTCAAATACTTGTTACTACAGTTTAATGCTATAATGAATTGCAACAATACAGATGACATACCATAAGAACGATTCCTTTCCTTCACATTTATGGCCTGACTACGTAGACTACCTGCTACCTTCTACGCTGTCTCGTTCTGAACAGAAAGCTGATTTATAATCGACGTCGTTTCCTTTCCAACACGCGCATCGGAATGAAATTTCCCATTTCCAATCACGCCGTTCTGCGAAGCGCAAATCGCGCATTTAGAGCGCAACGGTTTTTTTACTCGTAGCAAAGTTGAAAAGCGCGTCTCAAGTAACCACTAGGTGGAGTATGCGACTGTCCACTGTGGAAAAGTCTCTATACTGCCACTATAGAGAGTCTACGAAGACTCTCTATACTGCCACCATAGCCTTTATACAAGCTTTATACTACTATACTGCCACTACGTAGAGCCCGGTGCAGTCACTGAGCTATTATAGCCAGTGCAGTGCACTCCCGCTAGGATCAAGTTTTACAGATAACTAATCTGATTTAACACGTGTACTTCCTCTTCGTAGATTAGCAACCAACGGATTTGAAAATTCCTAATCCGATTTGGCCAGCGGGAACCCTGATATCCGTCCCTAATCTAGCCATGACCCCGAGTCCGATCATAGCTACGGTTCAATGATTACAACAATCACAGAACATATTCAAGTCCATGCCGTAACCTGTAATCCTGCCGTGAGTGCGGTATCGAGACGTGCATGCATCAGCTGAATATTCCGCGTGTCTATAGGCCTGTAAAGTTCCATTCCAGCTTGCAGGCCTATCACTGTGTAAACCCTATCAGTAGGCCTAACAGCGACGAAACCGCTTCCACTCCCTTCATCCAAAACTCATTTGCTAACTCGCTTGCTGAGCCGAAGTGGAGGACTCGGAGAGTCATCTGTGGTAAACAACGTCACGCCGTCTGGCTAGTCACTTCTCTATTTTTCAAGCATGATTAAATACTGCACGCACATAACACTGTCAAGTAATCATGAAAACTGAGCCATACAGGGAATACAATATCCAGCGCTCGCAATGGAATCATGATAGATAGGTCAGTGTTGTGACAAAGATAGGCTTCGCAATAGCACACTGCATTCGTATTTTAGAAATATATACAATAGGCTACATGATAAAGAAAGTAATTGAATAGACGTGCCAATGTAGACCTATTTACCGATTCACAGTAGGCCTAAGCCTGCACGAGCAAGCTGGCTGAAGTACAACACGTGTACGATGTTAATGACACACATGCCTACATCTGGAGCCACGATCAAGGATTCTAGAAGCAGAAATACCAGGCCGCAATTTGACCAACATATTTCCCCATTGCCTTTTTACAGCTATGCCCTGCGGTATGTTCTACAGGCTCGCGCTCTGAATTGGAGATTGAGGCCAACTGCTGCAGACATCCGAAGTAGATTAGTGAATCTTGGTCGGTACTGTCTGTGTCTGTATCACAGCATAATTATTCACAACTGCACAGTGACTTCCAAATTACTAGGTATAACTGATCGGATATTACGCACATGGAAATAACTACGCAGAGCTTATTCCATTTTGACCTTGTTCTTCATTCCTTCGTTTTGTAAATATTCATGAAACTTATAGGAAACCGAATGTACCATCCATGCAGGACACCATTTGATGATCAGCATCTGCAAAATATATATCTGCTGTAAGCAACAGTGAACAACAACCCACAGATAGTAAATAACACAAACTCGGCCCAACAATAAATAGGTCCGGCCATGTATATAATGAACATGTCATTGGCGAATGTACAAATATCGAATAATAACAAATACTTCCTCTACAATTTGACCCAGGTCACCAGAAAATATGTACTTCATACTGGATACTTTCATTTGCATTCAACGTCAACCTATAACATAACTAACTACCTGAACAGTATGAGAATAATAAGCTGTGGTTTGCTGTGATCTCCCAAGAGTCTTCATAGCGTTTCTGACATAGGTTCTTGCATCTGGATTGATCTTAGTCAGTAACGGCGAAAACCTAGTCATCCTTGTAGATATATACATAGGCTCCAGCGTCTGGACACTGATGTTGTGCTGACTGACCTCCATGGATAGAGATGAAGAAAAATGACTGACAAAAGCCTGAAAATTTTTGAAAGCATATAAATAAATGGTGGCGATGCATGGCGCTGATCCTAATATTTTCAATCTCAACTACCGGTATCTAAACATTCACAGGTATCAAGTTTGATTGTGTAAAAGTACTGACTACATCAATCAGCTAGATCAGGTGGGCCAGGCACCAAGAGACTGGTTGACAATTAAATATTGGGTCGCTGACTTAAGCACACGCAGAGTTATGGTAAGGTATTATGAAGGATGCTGCCAAGTCAAGTCTAAGTCTCCCAGATTAAATAATATTCCCTAGTTATGGTCGGTTAAGTGCTAGTCACTTCAAAATAGGCTATGGTGGCTTCAGAAACAAATAAGCTTGATCTGTACATTTCAGCTAGTATTTTGTATCTCAAATTTCATGCATCGAGGACTTTACCAGCAGGTCACGTTTAAGAATCTTACCTTTGAGGCAGAGTACAGTGAAATTAAAGAGAAAGGCTTCCATCCAGCACCAGATGAAATATTTACAATAAGTCCCTTCTTCCGTGATATCATGATTGGCAATATAGATCGAGTCATCATAGTAATTCCTGACATATTTACTTCCGAAATTGCACTGACTCTATCCAAGGTGACCTGGAAGTGATGGAATGGATATATAGTTTTGTAAAAGTGTAGATTGCAAAAAAGTCGAAGTATGTGAGAAATTCAATACACATGATGGGAAGCTAATGCCTCATAGGTTTACACCTACCGTAATCAAAATTGGTGCAATTCAATTACTGCTGGTATGGTATGGCACAATCTCCCAACCATTTTGCCCATGTTTAAGACTGAGACCACATGGATTTAAGTAAAATAATTTTGGTAATAGGGATCCAGAAGTAAATATACTGCTTAAATACTCGGTTACAGAATTTACCATATTATTTTAAGCCCAGGCAATACTCACCTTTACAAATTGCATAGGATGGTCATAATGTAGACCAGCATTATTTATTAGGATTCCAATCTCTAAATGTCCAATCTCCTTAGCAAGCATTGCATAATGCTCGGGAGTAGCTTTAGTGAAATCATGGATAATTACCCTCGTTCGTACGGAATATCTCTTCTCAATAAATCTAGGAAATTCAATAAATTCATTCAATCAACATAATTCTAACCTACATATAGCTAGGCTATAGGCCTACTAGGGCATGGCTATATACAATTATATCAGCTAGTCAACTCAAATTCTATCTGTGACCCTATTTCATAATATCAGTTCGCATCGACACAGCTCATTTTCCACCTCTCTCTTACTCTCTAGTCCAATAAGCTCTCACTCTCAGAGACCAAGAGTCTGTCACTGGCATACGCTATTTTATGCAATAGAGTTGGTGCAGTTTTCAATGCATATAGGTAATCATGTTCCATATAGGTATTGGTACTCGTGTTGCAAATACGAACCGGTGTTGCCAGTATTCAGTTTACATTACGGGTTCGATCAGCCAAATGAGAGAGTGCGACTTAGGTTGGTTAGTTCTAAGTCCTAAAATTACTCTATGATTGAGCCTCGGTGTAATTTGAGTTTCCCTTGGTGGTTTGAACCCTAGCATAAGCTGATTACATACTTCTTGAGTTTGCGTACTTGCAACTCAACTAACATATGCCAAGCGCTTACACATTTGCAATCATGTCAACACCTATACACAACACAATGAATACCGCACCAACCCTCCTCATTTTGTGAGGCTGGGATATGGGAGAAATCATGAAAGTCAAGAAAATGATCATATAAGTCTTTTTACCTGGCTTGTATGGCAGATAATTTTGCGTTGCGTGCCACTAATATAATATTGAGCCCTTTTTCTGCAAGTTGGTAAGTGAATTGCTTGCCGATCCCCGAGGTGCATCCTACATTTTGACATATTTTTAGTCATTTCAAGCAATTTAATATGAGTCAACACAACTGTAACTATATTACTATAGACCTGTAATTATGGCCCAACGTCCATAGTCCTTCACAAGGTTCTTCGGGCAGCGCACAATTTTACTGAAATGAGCCACGGTATGGTACCCTAAATCAAAGGCGAAGCGTAGCGCATACCATGCTCCTACGATCGTGATAACATCGATGAATTTGCGATAATGTTCTGAAAATATATTGCTGATGCTGCTGAAGAGCAATTGCAAAGAGTCCACAGAAGCCGCCATGAAATGGAACTACCGAGACTCAAGCCCGCAACCCAGTTTAAAATCAAACAATATCAGCCTCTTCCGTAGAGCCGGAAAGATGTTATCTGCAGCCTGCACCCTGCATCTGCACACCCCGTCTTTGCGTTTGCGTAGATATTTCAGCTGCAACTCTGCACTGCAGATAAGGACGGCGGTCACGCATCACGGGTTCAAGGCTTGTTTTGCACAAAGTCAAATAAACAACACGCAAATACCGTTTTATATTCACTCTGTTTTTGCTATAGAGACTCAGTGATATCTAGATATCTCTGTAGAGACTCTTCTATAGAGACTCCCCGAAGAGTCTATAGAGACTCTCCGAAGAGATCGTTTTGCAGATTGATGAAGAAGATTAGAGAGAGAAAGAGAGAGAAAGTGAGAGAGAGGAGAACTGCTATGATACAGGCTATTATGCCTTTATTTATCGTCCGCCAAGTACGCCCAACGTTCACGTAAATGTCATATAGCATACTAATCTAATCAGGCTCTTCTTATTCTCTACACCCAGTCACCCAGCCTATATACGAGTGGTTGAGTTTCTCTATCATGTTGTGGTCCGTCGACTCCTTGTGGGCACGTCAGTGGAATTCAATACACAACTACAATATTTATTTCGAGTTCCAGCTATCTAGTAGGCAAATCAAAAATGATGAAGCATAAATATGCAGTAAAAATAGAGGCAATAAAAAACTGCAAGTCTCATTCATTCAGTTCACGACGCGATTCTATATATACTTTATATAGCCTATATTAGCTGTTGTGGTGTCGTTCGTGGGTTGTCTGATTTTCTTTGACTGAATTTCTGTAGAGAACTCCAGAAAACAAACATCTTTCATTCCAAGATTCCAACACAAAACATTTAATATCCATCCGGATATCCTCCTTTTCGTGGATCACTAACAGCTGTCAAATTTCCGGAGTCACTTGGCGATTTTATTGACTGAACAACCGATCCAGGTGGAAAGTACACTTTAACTTGATGTCCCTTCTTCTTCAACCCATCAATGATTCCCTGGAGAAACAACGCCATATCGGACACTACGGCCATAGCCTAGGCTTACTCTAATGGAATTTGATCCAACCCTCCAGATTGGGGTTCCCGGCCATTTCAAAAATAGGCCGCGCCAAACAGACACAGCCAGTGACAGTCCCATGATCAAGGCGTGGGCAAATGGAGAAAGCTGGAGGCATGGGCATAGGCCCCTATCTATCGTCTAGGTCTACCAATATCCCACTGAGTTGGGCTAAGTTCAACGTCAATGTGCACCACGGTCTGTAGGCCTATGAGACGTGTGTGAATAAATGACTGACTGACTATGGTTGGTTGTAGTCACTGGTCATGTGTGTGTGTGGTCATGGTCAACCACGACAATAAATCAAACGGGCTTGTTTTCTGCACTGCAGCGACAGTGTTTTGAATATGGACCCAAAAGTATTTATGACTGTATGGCGATAATCAGTCAAGCACAAAACACTTATTCTTACCATGTCGAAGCCGTCTTCATATCTAACTATTTCTGGGTAAAGTTGGTGATGGATTCTTTTGGCTTCAGTTGCATCTTTGAGATTTTTTCCAAACCAAGAACTTTGCATGATAACCTGACAAAGATAGGCCTACATTTCGAAATAGTCGATATTCCGTTCACCGGTAGAATATGTAGGCCTACGTTATCACGGCCAAAGGTAACAACCGTTCTACGGGACACCGACGACTGATATTGCCTACTTTTTTGTCGACCGCAATCCGCAACTGTTCCGCCCACTTGTGCGTCCATCGTGTAGCTGGAATCCACGCCCGTTGGATTAAGAGTCCAAACGCTCTATACCAAGTGAGCTAGCCGGTGAACGGGTTAGGAATTTCTTAGCCTACATGTTCAGTTCAATGGACAATGCCAAATTGCCCACTCCCAGAGAAGACAAATGGCCGAGGGAGATCGACACGCGATCGTGAGTCGTGACCGGTTTGGGCCATGTAGGGACTACTATATGATATGAATCATATGATATTATTTGGGGAAAGGGCAAAATTAAGCTCTGTGGTCTTGGTAGTAACAATAGCAAAGCCCAAGACATTTGCTGAAAACAATTTGCATACTGCAGTAGGCTACTTACAAGAGCTGTACCAGTTGTAATTTTTGTTCCCCCGGATGCTCCAGTCACTATAAATGGCCTCTTTGATCCTTGGCGAAGAACTATAGTTGGTACCATCGACGACATTGGTCGCTTACCAGGAGCAATAAAGTTGGCTTGAGAAGGTGGCAGACCTACATAAATCGACGAGTCCAGTTTAGGTTGGTAAACGGTTCGGACAGCAAACGCTACAAGCGTGTAGTTTGTTTACACACGTGGTCACGAGTCACGTCCATTTACGTACGAGCAAAAACAACACTATATAGAATATGATACACACAAGATCAGATGCTTGCATTAGATCTTAGGACAACAAGTCGAGTGTCCTGCTAGGCTAGATATTCTATTCCCGGTGCGTGGCGAGAATTGAAAATTGAAGATCAGTATAATATAGGCCTACCCCTCCGTCATGTGGGCCTATTGGTAGGCTATCCTATATATATCATAACAGCAGAACCTGTCCATACCGAATTTCTTTAGTTATAGCGGTAGGCCTATAGAGCTATATAAAATTCGATCTAAGTCCGCCGTCAATCTGTCATATCTACTAGCCTACCAATTGAGCACCGGGGAATGGTCCATATTTGTGCTTTCAGACGACGTGGACACTGAAATGAGCTGAGCTTTGTGATATAAGCCTATAGCTTGGGGTCCAGATTGGAGTTACCAAAATAGTTACCAAAATAGTTCGTAACATTTGGCGAGGAAAAGTCATCCATCTCATCATTAAAAATGATACCGGTACGAATGCCCCGAACTTTTGATCCAAATCTGAAACAAGATGTTATACGTTTGTACAGTATATCATTTCCCTTCTGCCCTCTTGTGGTCTCAGAGAACTCAGCAGTCATCACAAGTCAACGTGGTGCAATGCCACATTCAAGCCTTGGGCGAGGAGTCGGGCCGCACAGAAAGCCACATGCAGAACTGGGGAATGATGCTCTCGTTGTTGAAATATTTATCGTTCAGGGTATTGGTATTGAAAGGCACGGTGGATAAAATATGGCGCTCATTTTATGGCATCTACAAAAATCTTGGTTGCGTATTGGCCCACCTCAAATTAATAGTGCTCGTTGCAGCTACAGCGCTTCCGTCAGCCCCGATAACGCTCACGTGTGAGGTTCCACTATCAACGGCAAAGTCTCCTCCATAAGCGGAGGAGTCATAAGTTACGTCATCAGATATATTCAGTCGTAATTTCTCTCCATACTCAGGTAATATCATCCTTTGAATAAGCTGGGAAGGAGCAAGAACATATTTGAATCAAATAGAGGAATTAGAGTGTGGGGAAGACAATGACGCCAGACCTCTGTGACGTTTTCGCTGAAATTTTCATCGCCTAATTTGGATCTGTGAGCATAGGCGTGCTTGAAAGATTCAATAATTCGATGATATGTCAGAATGGACGCCTCATTCGTGTTCAAGTCATTTGGAGTGAATTTATATCCTGTAATTACAGAGGGTTAAGTTATTGCATACAAAATGCACAGTAATGTATAATGACTGCTTCACTGAAGTCGGATGTTTCGCAAGAAAGACGTAGTCTTTTTCTCATTTAGGCGTATGCCACAATTCCCTGGGTGAATATGGGAATTTACCTTTCAATATGTTTAGAATCAGTGCGAGAACTGCTCCGCTGCTTGGTGTTCCAGGAGTGTAAGTCGTCAAATCGCCATCGGTTACACTTAACAGAGGCTTGACGTCTACCCTAAATAAGTACGTAATTAACACGGGTGTAAGGAAATCGCTGTTCTGCGTGCTTTATTGCATGGATGTCTGTTTGTCAGTTCAGATTCCCCGTAATAGAGGAGATCTTCTGTAGGACATGTGCTATCGCACACACGCGCGAGTACGCACGCGCACTCACACACCCAACCCATGCACGCACGCACACACACTTAAGCATTTTTAGACCAAAACAGACCTTCTGAAATGTAAGCGACTTAGGCTACATGTTCTGTTGAACATCTATTAGGGAGGTTTAAAAAAAAATTACATCTGTAGGCAACATATTCCGCATCAAACGATACGACCGCAGGTAATTTCCCAATTTGCCATTTATACTTATAGTTTTGTAAATCTTCGATAGTAATGATTGACTCTTCCACAGCATCATCAAGATCCGCTATTATGTTCTTAGCAAGAGTCCCGTTGTAAAATCCATGTATACCCTCGTCAGCGATCGCTCGCAGGGTTTGAGCCAAAACCTTCCTCACCACAGTGTCTCCTTCCATTTTTAGAGACCCGTCCGGATTCATGAACACAGATCTGTAGAAGAGAAATACATTACAGGGGTGGGAGTGAAGGTTAATATTTAACCAATATGCCATTGTTTTATCACCATATAAAGAGAATATTATCAATGAGATTGCCAATACGCCACCGGACCGATGAGACCCATCAACCATATTTCTATATTCTACCATCCATATTGACTTGGCCTAAGGAGATGCACCGTTTTTTATTGAGGATATTCGTGAAAAATGAAGGTTAGGCGTATTGAGAGCGGCGTGATCGGGTGTAACAGTTACAATCACATGGCTATAGTGACTACCTTCTCAGAAAATATTATAATTCAAATCGATTCTGCAAATCCTAAATGTATGTTTCATATTCAAAGCCTTAGGCCTACAAGACGTCGCACGTTGACAGTATGTCCCAAAAAACTATATAATTTCACTGTACTGTCAGGACACGTAACAAATGTCATCGTGGAATGTATCAGTAATTATTAGTTTGAATAAAATGTACAGAGAAACATATTGTATATAGCACTTTATTATCTCCGGCCGTCAGCTGGTCCATACCGGACCTTCTACTGATGTTCCTGGGGAGACGAAAATAAATTATAATAAAGATAATTATCTCTTTGTCTGTCTGTCATATTGGTTGTAGCCTATATTATTCATCATCACAAAGTTACATACTTGAGATTGAAGGTTGCGTTTCTGATGTACTTCTCCTCTTTCTTGATGTCTCTTTCCAGCGCCGAGGAGACACGAATTCCTTTATTTGCTAACTCAATGGACTCTTCGAATAAACTAGCCCATGAAAGCTTGCCAAATCGTTGATGTGCCGCCCAATATCCGGCTACTTCTCCTGGCACAGCGACAGCCATTGAACCTATGAAGATGATGAACATTCACGGCATGATTTCATTATAGAATGTGGACCTATTCTGTTCACTTATCTAGTACAGCCTAAACCTCATACCCACTATATACTGGACCACGGGCTACTTTAGTTCCTATTAGATATCGCTCAGAATATTAGCCCTTTTAATCTACTGATCAGGTGTACACCATATGCAGCAGTAGCTAATTACCCGATCTATGCAAGGAGGGGACAGTCAGTGCATTGCTTCCTTACCGATTTGGGATATAAATCCATTTCCACGATACATATTTTCATTGGATTTAATTGGAGCGACTTCTCGACTGTTGATAAAGACAGTTTCTTTACTGGATGCATCATAAATGCTCATAAACGAACCTCCACCGACCCCGGAACTGAAAGATAAAAGAACTCAAACATATGTAAGGTATGAGTAAATCAGTTAACTGTCAACCTATCGTGCCAGCTCACGCCGGTTCAAGAAGTTAGCAAACCGCTTCTGAGAGCGAGGCATCAACTGGTGGTTCCCAATTCCTATGCGAAGTGTTCACATCTCAAAAAATATGTGGTAACTTTTCCGGTCTCCGCACGCTCCGACAACAAAAACAAGATAAATAGTGTATCGTACCTTTGTGGATTATACAATCCACCGCATATCATCGTAGCGATGGCAGCGTCCACTGCAGAGCCACCTAGGCGTAATTTCTTAGCGCCGATTTCAGAACAAATTCCTGCGTCGGACGCAACTGCTGCTTCGCTATAGGTGTTGAACCATAAGTGTTGCGCAGTCTTATTTGAATCCGCAGGTTCGAATTTTGAAACATCTTTCGTCGTCGAGGCGTATCGTGGGATTCCGAAATACACTCCTAGCAAAAGTGCTATTCCCAAAGCAAGTCCGATGGCAAATCCAATTAAACATGGCTTGCGGTTTGAAGAGCTCTGAACGGTAATGAGCGCATGAATTCAATTAGTAGCAAGTTCGCCATGTACGCCCAGCCTCATATCAAATTCCGTGCTCACCTTTCCTGATCCGCCAATTTCAGCATCCTTTCCCTGATTTCGCAAAGGAATAGCCTCCATCTCAAACGCGAAGACCGAGGTATTTCAATTTCTTATTCAAATTGCATAGGACTTATAAAATTAGGCTTACACATATAGACCTGGCCAATATATTATAGTAGTACGGTTAAAAACAAAAACTGTTGCGTCAAATACAGTATATGGAGCGCAAATGCAATCCATCTTTCGCAAACGAATAAGGCCATATTGCAAATAGTCTCACAATGATGAAAATGTTCAACAGATACGCCTACAAGCAACATACACGCTGATTGATGTTCTCAGAGGGTGTCCGTGTCCAAACAAGTGTTTGCTTTAGATTCCTTTACCTATATTTGATGGTGCATTCTTTAGTGTTTAGTCTATTAATATCCGCAACCGAGGTGAGTCACAAGAGCGCCGATATCTTCGTTAGGAATATATATATCTGCATAGGCCTACGTCTAAAGACCCTACCGCCTACACCAATGCAAGCATCCAAAAGCAATGAGAACGAAACACGAGTAAACTGTTAGTCAACTCTGATAGTATAGAAATTTTGTAGTAGGCCTACAAATCAAATCTAAACCCCACTTGTCTGGTTCTTGTAACTATATTAAAAATCTGCACCTGCTTGGTTTCCAGTGTGTCAAACACTTCACTCTACTAGGCTTCTGGTAAGTTTCAACGTTTCGTCATTGCTGCTGGTTACACTGCGGAAACCATCGGGGGTAAAAGATATAATCGCATTTTAATACTAGACTGATTGATGGATGACTCGACTAGAGAGTTATCACTGCAGGGTCTTCATCTATTTCAATCGACTATTTCATCGCAACGTGACTACCTTACGCATTGCATTGTTGGGTTATGCCCTTATTAACACAAGCTGTATTTGGGTAAATCAATACATTTACTCTGCAAATATACTAGCCGTAGCTGGTAGCGACAGACGTAGGCTACTAGTTGTTGCATAGCCAATACAAAGGCGGTGTTTCGTTTGCTGATCAGTGATCAGTCATCATGGAGACAAAGCCTTATTATCACACTAATATCGGACGTAGGCCTACAACTTATAGATTTAATTGAACGGTTGAACCCAATAATAACCTTCTCGCAGAAGTGATTTATAATCGTAGAAATGTCTGGATTCACAGCGAAAATGATGTAAGCCAAGCCTGCCTATAATGCTTACTAGAAACACACATTGTGGACTCCGAAGTAGGCCTACCCTTATATGCACTCCGTTATTACTGTACCATAACACTACACTTTCTATGATATTACTCCCTCACTACATTATGTTCATAAATAGTAGTAGTAGTATAGTAATAGTATATATAGTCGCTGTCTATATAAAATCTACTCACAACTCACAACTCGCCACGACAATACATGATGAATGTGACTATCTCGCAGTCGCAGCTGATGCGACTTACATGGTACATAGATATATCGATATGAGCTACAGTAGCCTACATACTCTCTGTCTAGAGAGTTTGCTTGGAATTTACGAAGAACTCTCCTGTAAATTGCGTACAATATACGCGATTTTGCGCTTTTTGACGACAGAGCGACGGACGCAATTCTAGCATTGTCGCTTCCCCTGATTTCTTGACGTATTCCGACGTAGGCCTACTATAAAGGACTTGGCGATCCAATTTGTCCAGACCGCTTTGCTAACTGATGATGAGAAACAGGAGTGACCACCACTCTAATGACTGAATTTTGTTCGTGTGCCTATAGGGCGTACACGAACAGGAAGAAGAGGCCCTCCAATACGTTTACGATTCAATGCAGACTGGCAACTTTGCATGAAACGCTGAAATAGGAAATGTAGACTTTATAATAGGCCTATTCAAAGGATCTTGGAGGCCAATATGGTCCGATTGGTAAAAGCTTTGCCTAGGAATATCACGGCAACATTCATTTTATAAATATACAGTAGATGTACAGTGGGAAATGTTGCTATATCGTCACGTTTAAACGCACATTGTGATCGAACTATTGAACTATGCTGCTATCTAGCCGCTGAAATTACGATCGGAACGCTAATAAACGACTGAACCAATATAGAATAACATATCAATCCGCTCTCCTGTTCTCACACATTCAATACCGGAGAGCATTTTCATTAAAACCTTTGCGAACTGTTTTGGTTCAACCTAATGAAATACGTCTTAGTCAAAGTACTAGTCAACAGTGATATGCCTACTTTTATTCAACGCCTTCGAAAGTAGATTCATCGCCGTACATGCCGCCAGCGGCGTAGAACAACGTTATTCGCAATACTTATGATTTGCCAATCGTTGGCAGTTCAATGCATCCTTATATATATATATTAGGAAGTTGCATTCAAGAACATCGACAGTCGCGATAATTACTTCATGTGGATTAAAGGCTTATGTTAATTAGTGATTGTAGCAGCTTACAAGAGCAGTAAGCGGCGATTTTGAGATTTGAAATCAATGTAATGTTGGGATGTATAGGCCAATACAAATCAATGCCTGAGCGACGTGCTAGTTTCTCGCAATGAGCTAATCGTTATCGCTTGGTTGATTCTCGATATTTCAAACGTTACATCGATCAAGGAATCGAGCAACCTGCAACACTGGCTGACCCTGGGATCAACACAAGTAAATACTCGAAATGATAAGCGATTGCCATCTGTAAGGTACTCAGAAGTGAAAACGCAGCTTAGTTGTTTATACTGTTTAGTGATCTTTCACTCCCGTCTTGGTTATACCACTTCGCAGACACAGCTATTCTCGATATGGGTGGTCTGTTGTCGCCGTAAGACTATGTTTTTGTATGCTACATGGTCTTAGAAATATGGGCAAGTTCCTGTTATGTAAAAGTGAGTACAATGTCGTTTCTCGAAATTGGTATATCCAGCAAAATCAAACTATAGATGTAGAGCCTTACCATCGGCCACCTAGCGGCGACTTACAGACGCTATGCGTCCCCGCCTGTTCACTGTCAGGCCTACTGATTTTTTATGTTTGACTAAGATTATGCGCTTTGTAATTTCTCATTAAAAATTGACGTTCACTATTTTATCGCACTGTAAATTGAAATTATGTCTCGCAATCGTACCATCTTACTGTGCCACAGACTACAAAAGCAGCTCTAGAGGCTGGCTAGACTATCTAACAAGCCCGACACGAGCACATCAACACGATCTATTTTTATTGCGAAAATCTATACCGCACTTCCATACATAGAAAAAAGGCCATGAATTATTTATCATCAAAAGGCTTAGCAGCAGCAAGATTCTCTATAGGAATGCGAAAACGATGTCACACAGTTACGGACAGGCTCAAGAAACATGTAAATGCAAATTGTACATTAAATAAATAGTGAAAAAATAAATAGTTGATAGAGATGTCTGTATGAACGAAGAATATTCAGCAGCCGAATCAGTTGACGATTTTGAAACACCTTTTGTCAATCGCATGACGCAATATAATTATGTCGCTCGTTTGGTAGAGGCAGCAGTTTTCGGTGGCAGGGACGGTAAGTTTCGCAATCAGGTGGCAGCGCTATATGCCAGCGTCCGCGATTTTCCCAGCTTGTGTATCGGGCGGGCATCATCTTTGAAATGTCAACGTTTATTGTGGCTAGAGTGGGAAGGCAAGGCAAAAGTGTGTATGAAGAGTGGGTCAACCAAGAAACTCCGCTCTCGAAGTACCACCTGCAGCAACAACAGATTATAGTATACCTTAGAAACACATTGCCGATAGGTTACTATAGTCTATTGATTGAGGTATAGGCCGAGGCATTCGAAAGCAGAAGAGAGCATAAGTTGATTTCACTTCAAACGAAAACAGATTCGGTTCTGTTCGTCATCCTGTTTTTCTTGCTTGCCGAATCGGGAGTTATGTAAGGTAGAAATCCTGTAAAGGTTATTGCCATCTGTAAGTGATCCGTCGCCGAAGTAAAACCAATCAAATTGCGGTAGTTAGGCTACTGCGTTTGTTTGAGTGCTTGCGTGGCAAAGTATCGCACGGATACTCTTACTAATTGGCAAGCATTTCTATTCACTGTATGAATGAGTAGTCATCGTTGTGCGGTAGCAGTTGACTCACCTCTCCATCTCAAGAAAGCAATAACCGGAATCCATATGATGCTGCATAGAATCAGGAATACGATGACCATCACACCCCACCATGGATATTCAGTGTCTGAGCTCAACCCTACAAATAACACAGGCCCTGTCATGAATTATGCTTACAAAAAGAGATGGTGCAGGTGCGAAACGAGGTCTGGTTATTTCTCCAATATTAGGGGCGATCAATCGTTCAGTACTCGCTCGAGAAAACCCACCGATGCTTTTTGCCGGCCTCAATATGCAATTTACTCAGCTAAAGCTGCTAATAACGTCACGCAGGCCCACAATACTTTCGTAAGGACATGGTTCTTGAGTATCCAATAAGCCCAAGTATGCGGTGATTATTACCTGTTTTGCTGTCATATGCTTCATACATCGGCGTTTTTAGTCCAAGTGCAATCAGAGACGAGATAAAGAGCACTGACATACACAATGGCGATATCACATACCAGCTCGCTTTCCAGAACCAACCAGGAGGACCGTGACCCATCATGTCATTCAAGTCCTTCGAAAATCTAAAAGGATTACAGTATTAGGAAGATACAGCAGAGAGTGAAATAATGTCGCGGTGAATACGAATACGAATGTCGCGGTGAATACGAATACGGTATTCTGCGGTGAATACGAATAACATATGAAGCCTTGCTGTCAGACCCACAGCCGAGGGCAAAACCGACTTGGTTTCGAAAAATTTATGACTGATCAAGCTCAGTCATTATTGCCGTTATCACTTGAGCTGTAGTTGTTGTTTTGAAGTGACAGCGTTGTGACTACTAAGCTGGTCATTCGTGGGCGTCTTTCCGTAAACAGTAAATCATTAGCAAACTGCTCGCGCATGCATTCAACTCGAAGGCATTCCATTGGGTTAATTCGTTAGTAGGCCTTCTCCCTTTGGGCTGATATTAGGTATTAGCATAGCCTCCTATATAGCCAATTCTAGCAATATTTCCTACCTTTCCATCCCATAGACATAAACCACAGCGACGTTTTCAAAAAATGCGATCATCAGAAGAGGTAGAGTGCCGGCGTATGTGTCGAAGAGGTTAACAACGTACATTCCAGATCTTAGACAAAATATGATTCCAATGGCCCATGACACCAAACAGATAATGGCTGCAAAGAATAAATATTTGAATATTTATCCTCTATGTCTATGGTGTAGACCTATAGGCAATAGTTGTTCCAAGTTCGCATTTAACTTACCGACAGCAATTTCCTTTCTGACTTTCAGACCTAAATCCTTCAGCGGAGTAATGATTCCTTCCAAGGTGCCAAACATCGAGCCAAGACCCAGATTTATCAACATGGAGAAAAATAGAACGCTCCAAAACGGACCTCCTGGCATTTTTGTCATCGCTTCTGTGAAAGCGATGAAGGCAAGTCCTGGTCCAGATACAGCCTGTAACAGGAACATTAAGTGTAACTATAGCGCTCATCAGCTTCTGCTTGCGGTCTAGTGCAAGTATAGCGGCTTACAATACCTTGTCTAATTCGGCTGTGATACTGCAGTCAGTCAATGAGGTATTCGTGTATTCAATCCACTCCTGAACAAAGTAAACCAAATATTGCATTGCATATTTATGCTGTTACAACCTATTACTCCATTCAAAGGCCCTACATGCTCTGTTAATCCAGCTTGAGCAGCAAGCAGTCTAGTCTCGTCTCGAGGATTCGTGGTATGCAGTTCTCGGACTAGGCTCGGAAGGGACATCTACCGTTGAATAACATCGCTGCACCAACGACACTAGTTGACGCTACAGTCCCAGCAATATTGCTCTGTGTCGTATGCGTTTGACGTTGAGGCTTTATGCGCATGCAATTAAATATGTTTTTCCTGCCGCTACGAGAAGATACATCCGCTAATTTGCATGCTTCATACATGCTTCTCACTCAGTGTTGTTGAGTACACATAGGGAGCAAGCGTCTGGGTCAGTTGTGAGGTGAGCCTATTTGGATATTGAGACATCTCTATAATGTAGCCTACCTCCAAATAGGATGTCCTGTTCTGGTACATCGTTTCGTTGATATAAGCGAAAGAGTCTTCATAATTGTCAGTCTTTAACGAGTTTAGAATATGATCGAGCTCTATAGATTCACGATTCTCGAAAAAGGACTGGATGGGATCGATGTTCCTGCAAAACATCCAACATGAGCGTCGAACAAATGTTGGTGCAATAACTCATTCAATCAACGCACACGCATAATGTCCACCGACAATGCTCATTTATATCTCACCTCGCCGTGCAATCCTCACTCAAAACAAAAGCTTTGAAGCCAAGTACCGAAAACACAACGACGGAAGCGAATATGCTCGTTCCCGAGTTGATAAGAGAAACAGTGAGAGCATCCTTGCGACAGTCATTCTTGAAGTCGTTATATGAAGAATATGCGATCACGCCTCCAAAACCGAGACCAAGAGAGAAGAAAATTTGTGTAGCAGCGTCTCTCCATACGTCAGGATCCAACAATTTTTCATACTGCCAAAACATTAGAACAACCTGCATTAGGGGCCTACACGGTGACGTACAACCCTAGCGGTCAGACGCACGTTGCAGTTAGCCTACTATAGCATAGGACGTAGGTATCGCGCAATTACTTATACATTACGACTTATGAAAGACATTTATGCTTGTGTGGTGCAAATTCCGTCAGCTAATATGATCAGGTTTGGGCTTAAACACGTAGTACTTGCTTACATGAACACACTATAGTATAGCTAGCCTTCGTCTAGACTTACCTTTGGAGTTACCATGTACGAAAGTCCACTGAGGGCGCCGTCGAGTGTGATCGCACGGAAAAAGAATATCAACAGAACGAGGTATGGAAATGTCGCGCTGAAGTAAACAGCCTGCAAAAAGAATGAAGAAGATTAAACGATTTATCACATAACATACGCATAAACCGCAACACAACTTGTGGATTGCGGTGGTTGATAAGTTCGAAGACGAAGGAGGTCTTCCTAATGAAAAATAACCACAAATTTACGAGTCAACCGCTAGACACCTGTTACTTATCTCACCGCAACGTTCATCCGCTATTCGATACCAGTATTTCAACCGCACTCCTCAATTTGGCATATAAGCTTTTCGCATCAAACGATCTACGCGATGTGTTTATCAGGAATAGGAGTAGTGGGGTTTCATTTCCATCAACTCGAAGACGGTTATTACCAGATAAAACAAGTTTCCTTATCTGTTTTGATGTAAGGCATGCCAGGCATGCTGATATTCCATACTCGTTTGAACTCGATATTTTTGTAGTATGACAATGTGTGTGTGTTTGGGGGGGATGGGTATTATACTTTGAAGCGCTTCATAAGTAGTCCTGATTGTACTCAAGTAGAGTTGGTTGTGGCACGACCATGATGCTGACGTGCGTCGATTCGACATTTGTATTCACCATAGAATGACGTCATTGTAATTACATTGAATTGAATAGTATCGATATAAACCCCATTGCATTGTGTACCCAGATAGGAATGAAAAAGCAACATGGTAGGATAGAAATTGCCTATACATATTCGTTGCCTCGTCAGCTTTTCATTTTGAATTAGTCGAAATATATCGTTTTACTCACAACCTTGAGATTGTTGGGTTTGGCATGATTAATTCATGTTTTTGAGAAAGGCCCAACGCGTTAATACTTGGTACAACTAGAGGCGTGCCGATGATTCAATCAACCACTGTGACCACAAACTATCACAAACATTTCAGATATTCCATAACAACTTCAGTATCTTGACAATAATTGTGACGTTACAATTGTACGCCTTGGCATTTTATATTACATGATTACTGCGTATATGATATCGCTTTCACCGAGCGACGGACGCGATGATACCTGGGTATGTGACAAGGCATGATAAGGAGATAGCGAGAGGAATATTGAATCATCCATAGTAATTATATCGCCATATCTAAGCAGCCGGTGCTATAGCGAGTGATGAGTTTCGATAAAAATGAAACCATCAATCCACGAAAACATATGAATACCGGTATACCGGACGAAACGGAATTTTCGTTGATATATCGAGTCTACGTCATATCGAAAATTCCATAGTTTACAATGGATGGAGGTATTTTGATACTGGGTTGTCATTACTATAACGTATTTCCAGGCAATTTCACAGCAGGAGGGGAGTTTAGAAGGCGTTGACATACTCCGAGTATAAAGTACGCGGAACAGGATATGATTTGTCTGATGCCTGGAAGCGATTTGCGTTGTCACGGACGTTCACAGTAGTTACGCCTACGAACACCAAAAAAACTTCCTTGGCCGAAGGGTCTAAAACTCGCCTTTCAACCGTCGTACAGACTGTTGTATATAGGTCGATGACCTCATAGGAGCATTGCCGCTTGTCGGTCATCATTAATGTGTGCGTTGATTGAGTGGTTATTGCACCAACTTGACTTCGGCGGCCAAAGTATTGACCTGGCGTACATGACCTTAGTAGTTGAAAAACGCCACAAATACAAAAAGAACAATAACTGGAGAGTCAGTTGAGATGAAGAAGCGGTACGGTGCGGACGGCAGTGAACTGTACCGTAGTTTAGCAATTTTAAAAAGAATTTACCACTACGAGGAAGGTGAGCTGCAGTCAGGTTGGCACAATAATACTCGATCCACGCACACACTTAATGATGACCAACATTAGTAAGACTTAAAAACCAAACGGTCCGTTACAGAATACACATGTAAGTGCATTATTCACTGGAAAACGACAATTAGGAGATGGCCAACCCCAACGCCCTTGTAGCCGAGTCAGCATGTGACCGCATGGTTAATGAGCGTCTGCGGAATATTCAATGGAAAGTGCAATGCTGTACAAATACAATTAATTTCCCACTTTCAGTCGCAGTAGCATACAAGCAAACTCATATAGAGATTACTTTTCTTGAAAATAGCTCCAGTTGCTTTTGTGTATTGGTAACTATACAACTATTTTACATCTCCAGCAATGACGTGCGTTGCTGTCGGGGTTCATGCGTATGGAATATAAATAGAATTCAAATTTTCTCGTGACCTGCGGGCGATCGTTTGTCGTAGACAGAATTCTCTGTGACGCGTGAATCACGAGTCGAAAAAATCTAACAACGTGTTCCGCGCAATTTTGAAATGTTAAATTGCCGAATTCCGGTGCTATTTACGGGACTATATACCAAATTGCAGCAAATGACTATTTCAGAGTTTACTGTGACCGGCTCATTGATCCTTTATCACATGACACCAATAGCATGATAGCATAATCCCTGATCTAATGAGCAAGTGTACTAATTTTTATGTCTCTACTATTTTTCGTATCGTGAATTGATGCGGGAATATACACGAATTGCGAGAGTTAGGCTACTTAAATCTCCATGATATTTAGTCCAAGAAAGGGGAAGCAGGCGGATTGGCGACAACCTCCAACACACCCAGACACTCTGCGTCCATCTACAGTCTCTAAAATCTCCGTTTGCATTGCAACATAACCGGAAACACGATCTAGTCACGCCTATATTTTAGGATGTCTGTATGAAAACTGACAAGACCCTAAAGGAAATGGAAAATTTATTTGAGCCTTTATAGCGCCTAAGAATTTTGGCTATAGCGGCGTTTTGTTTTCGTGTCGATTGCTGATGATTCACGTACTTACGGCTTTATTATGTTATGTTGTAGCACATGTAGGTCGACTGAGTCACCATAACGTCCGGTTGAATGTATTAGAATAGGATTCACACAAGTCTAATTAAATCTCTATACTAGTTTCAAATTATGAGTGGCTTGTGGTGGGTATATAAGTAAGATTCAAATGTATTGTGTGTGTGTGTGTCGTGTGACCAACCGAGAAGAAACGTGATGCAATGACTTGTATACTTGTATAAAATTATAGCCCCAATACAGGGAATTTTTTGAATTGATCGCCATGTATCCGCGTAGAAACAGGATGTATTGAAGAATGCATCCGCAATTGTCTCGTTAGCGGCAAGACAGCGATTGCGATGGATTTTTGGGAAGAATCTTTTCATTTCAGAGACGTTTCTCCTCAATATCTAATATTGTTCGGAAATCCGTCATCACGAGGTCTCGTTATATCGGCCATTGTCTGAATATTCAATGGTTTCTTTAGAATGTAGCGCGAAAATACGTTGAATAAAGATAATGTGTGGTTATTCGGGCAAATTCCTACAATTTAAAGAAAAGCAGCAACTGTACACCGTAGGTGAATCTTCAAATTTGAGCAATGCCGTATGCTGTTGACGCACGAACCCTTCATATACACAAATATCAAATTGGTTATTGTTTCTAACCTTCCCAGATGATTTGATGCCTTTAAAAGTTCCAGCAAAAACCACAACCCACGCCAAGAGTAAGCACAGCACCATTCTCCATTGCGGAACACCAGGTTCTTCTATTGATGGTGATATGTTGAGTGTCTCACGGTACCAGAAATAAGAAGTAGGACTTGAAACGGTGCATTCTTCCACTACGATATAAAGATTATATAACCATATTAGGATCTTTCTTAACTCCGTAAGGAGAAATGCGGACATAATACTACGATTACGCATAGAGCATACACTATATCGAAAGCTTAGCTCATGGAAAAAGAGGTCAACAGTACTGTAGTTTCAATGGCTTTTTTAGGTTATTTTGTAAAATCTGATTGACTCACCTTGAGTGGTATTGGTTATCGGGTCATCTACGACAGGACAATCCTCCCATGGCAAAGTTTGAAATGAGTTGAGGAAGTAAAAACTCGCCCATGCGATGATGACGTTGTAGTAAATAGCAATGAAGAGACATACCTATTCAATACACAAAGAAAGAATGATAAATTTATATATTTGAGCAGCTGCAAGTGTAGAGACATGGGATTAAATATCTGAATATAGAGAAGAACCTTGAATCCCATTTTAAGATTCTTAATTTAATTAGTGACGCACAACAGACGAAAAATCGATTATTGTATTACGGAATCTATTCTTGAAACCAAATAAGCGCTGCTAGCCCATCGGTGTAATCTTTCTTACGAAATCCGAGGAGAACGTGGATTTCACAGCAAAGCCTCAAGCCCTCAATTCACGCATCTCAAAGTGAATCCCCTCCCATATAACGCTGTTGTCAATGCTAGGCAGGATTGCGCCGAAAGGACAAGCTTGGTATATGTATCTTATAACAGGCAGACAGATTGACTTACAGCTACAATCATTCATTCATTTGTACATAGAGAGTATAGGGGACGCTCATATGATCTGTGTAAGTATTTGAGCTCAATGTCTCCCTCAAAGTAATAGGATGTATAACATTGATGATGATTTCAGCCAATTTCGAGGAACGCTGTCTGTTGTGGCGGTTCCCCTTAGGATTAAAAGATTCATTATTTTATGATACCACACCCAGTTCCCGCCCTCATGATGATTCATACGCAAAAGTACCGCCCTAAAATGTAATGCAAGCATGGAGTAAACTATAGGATGCGCCATTTGGAAATTTTTGAGACACACACGTTCTTGCCGACTTGCGTAAAATGCATGACCCGATGCTTAATAAATATTCATGTGTTGCTATTTGAGGATTGCACTTTTAAATAACACAGTCGGAGTGACTTGCCTCTGTGAGTGACACGTGACGCCACCCTCGGGACTTTTTTAAAATCAGACTAGTGATCATGTTAATCTACATTAGTAATCGGGAATAATGCTGGGTTAAGCTCGATCGCAGTAGCCATAATTTAAGTTGGGAAGATAATTAAGCCATTTCATATCAAATGATAAGCTTATTTCCTTATTAACGGAGTCACTGTGGTTCAAGATGTGGTATGGTAAATGTCTGTAATGATCAGCGAAATCAACCTCTTGTCTAATAAGCTTTTAATACTGAATACTAACCACCATGCTAGCGATTCCGACGCCACCCAGGTATGGATGAATGTGGTTCCAGACGCCGACACTTCCTCTTCGTAGTCTTTGCCCGATGGCGATTTCGAGATAAAATAATGGTATTCCCTGTACTATCATCATAATGAAGTATGGAATCAAAAAGGCGCCTCCACCATTCTTTTGGCAGAGGTAGGGAAATCTCCACACATTGCCAAGTCCAACCTATAGAAAGAGAACAGCCGTGAAACAGGAGAAACTCTGACACAAGAACTATGTTTCTATTGGTGTTCTACATGACAAAGAGAGCAGCTTGACATCAACTTAAAGGGAAGTAGGTATGGAAATACATTGCAAACTTGGCATTCACAAGTATTGCATTCTAATTTTCTTCAGGTTGCGTAAATGCTTGGCATGGTGGCAGAGGTATATGCTGTATATTTTAATGTACAAATAGTTAATATCGTGCTCACGATGGATGGTTGAGTCCACGATTCCCATTCTCCTGCAAACTGTGAGCTCACTCATGCGAAGCACTAGCGCAGATGTTGCGGTAAGCTCAGTGGTTGAGTGGAGTGGCATTCGTCGAACTATGACTGGAAGGAATCTTGAGCTTACGGCTCGATATGAGTAACAAAAAGAATTCTTTTAGGGTTGGGGGACAAAAACAAGTTTCACTACCTAATGCACGCCCCATTTGTTTCAATTCGCTAGCGAAAAAAAACCATTTTCCGTATTTGAAAACTATTTTGCCTCCAACACCAATGAAGTACAGTATGTCTATTGTATATTTGAAAATAAAATTCTTACTGCGAATCCTATTTGAGCCAGTAGGTATTGAATCTTGTTGTCCCATTGCGTTCGTTTGGGTTCTTTGGGTTCCAGGCTTTCATCGGAATCTGTCGGACTGATGTCCTTACCAACTAAAGTGGTTGCAGAATCAGTACCGATATTTTCTTCTTCATCCATTGAGGTTGCTGATGATTTCACGAAGATACGTATTTAAAATAACGAAGTTAAAATCAAATTCTGTACAATATTGATATACTGGCGATTAAAGCGAAATCACAGATCAAACTTTCAACATTTTAAATAATGTAGATGTAATCACCGCGATAACATCATTGACTACGCCAATATTTCTTCACAAATCCTCCTCAATATATTATTTCGTCACGGTACAACTTCGGATCTACCGCTTCGTACCATTCAATGCGACGCGTATAGTAAAATTATGCAGCTTTTATGGAAATCTCGAGCTTTTTTTTCTGTCTCTCACAACCTTTTTTCCCTACACGCCTCCTCACCGCCCCCGGCGACGATTTGATCGGAATCTCACACGTAGGTCCCATTTCCATGATCGCGCTGCATCCCCCTCAGGCGAGCAATGTCAAAAGCGCACTTCCCAGCGTTAACTATACCGGGATTGAATTTGGGACCAAACACGCCACTATGAAGATTGTAAACCGAAAATGAATAGCGGAGCAAGAACCAGTTGACAATAAACTCGCATATTATCAACGAGCTTTTACACTCAACAGATACACGCCTTCTCTCATATATACTCAATGCGGTACGGCGTCATAATTTATCAGACTGATATATAGGCCTACACTACCAAAAGATATATTTTGCCAAGTTAAATTCGCCCTCTCTTTTGCTCGCAATATGATCGGTTGGTGGCCAAATTTGAAGTTCACAGGGCACGTTTGGAATCTGTTCTGCCAGCTTCACTGATCAACTTATAACAACTTGCACAATGATTGCCATCGATATGACTGTGATGTGTCAGGTATGATAACTTTATCAATTCCAATTCAATTGCTCAAACACCCGACTACGCCCAACGTGAAACGCCTCCAACACACCATTTTGTACCTTTCAGGCGTGGGACCAATCGCGGTTGAAGAATTTGTATAGCTTGCTGTGATTCAGGAAGTACCGGAATGTGACGCGGCGTAACATGATACCATGACTTATTCCCACGATGTTTCATTCACAAAAAAGATACATAGTAGCGAGAACGCGTGTGTTACCAGTTCATTGAAAAACACGCGGATGCGGAGCAGAGGACGTCCTGTTTGGCTGCCTAAACTGACGCACACGAAATCACCTCCACAAGAACATGTCTGAAGCCGTTGTGTTCTTCTAGCAGTTCGGTTCAGATAAACATAAACATAAGCGCCAGGCGATCTCGGGCCTCTCCAAATCAGAAGCTGTAGTTTCATGAAAGCTGTTAGCAGGATATAGTCAAACGAAAGGAGATAAGACTATAAATAATCGCGAGAAGGATCAAAGACCGCGAAAAGCTGTCGGGAAGGTGGATCGCCATTTCGTACCTCAGTTAATTTCAAACATGAAAAGCGCGAGTTCAAAAACAATTCTTGTGAAGTATAACCGCAACACAGATGTTTTCCACACTTTTTTCTTTTATTCAAGCCTTCATCATCATATTTTCATTGCATTCCCTCATTAAATCAGCCCGAATGTTCACTGCGACTAAATTAATGTACACGGTATGTACGGTATTTGACGCGGCGACTGAAGCAAAACTTGCGATAAGTAGTGATTATTGGTTAGGCCAACCAACTGCGTTCGCGTCAATCATTGGCCTATGCGCCCCATTAGCCCGCCCTCGATTGCCCTATATCTTGGTTTTAGTATACGCGCTATTGCGCGTTAGTGCCATTGTGTAGTGTGTGGTTGTGCGTTCTTTTGTCAAAGTTGTTTGTGTGAGTGTTTGTTATTTGGTAAATTTTAAATTTGTTGCCGGTGAATTAGAGCTAATAAGTCAATAAGCTACATGTATTTTTAAGTGGGTTAATTCATATGGGGGGTCAAAATAGCAAATAAGTACACCCTAACAACGATGGAGGCAAAGATTTGCATAATATTTAAAAATGGGAGTCGTCTTTGCATGGGGATAAGGTGGGCGTCTACCATCCAAGCATTTTCGCCTTCTGACGTTCCTAGGTAACTTATTACGTCATCGCCGTAAAAGTGCTGGCACATTGTTTACTGGATGAACTCTTGAATCGTCATCACTTCCAGAAATACATAAGATAACGTTTAGTACTGAGCCATATGCATGGAGAATAACATCGTGGCAGTCCCGCGACAGTAACTGAATTCGCAAATTGTGATCAATAGAGATGTTTGAAGATTCTCGTGACCGAATGGTATCTCGCCGATGTATGCGTAACCTGTTGGGAAATTAGGCGGAGACTTGAAACACGATAGACGTCATACGTCAAGATCTTTCTCGGAACGTCGAAATACGTCAGAGCTGTGTGCATCAAACGGAAGTTCGAAATCTCAAGACACTATCAACCGTCGTGCGTGCTGCGAACGTGTGGTGTTTTAAGTCCACAAACATTAGCGCATAAATACTTCCCTATGGTACAGCCACAGTAGCGTTACGCACAAACTTCAAGCGGTACTCGGCCCCTCACGCACTGCGTAAGCTCTAAATATAGCTAACGCGAGTGGACGGATAACAATTTGACGTCCGTTCTTGCGTACATAACAAATCTAACACCTAATACCGATCGATAAGATTTCAAGTATTAAGTATATGCACTCATTGGCAGCTAGCAGAACATAAATGTCGCTAATAACACCAATAATATCCATCCTGATGTGGATAGTTTATAAACGCTTTATCATGTTAGCTTTATGCCTTGAGGAGCATCTGTTTTGCGGTTTTCCTTCGAAATTACTTTCCATTTCTTTAAACTAAAGCAAATCATATATGTTTCCGGTGTTTACCAGTGAATATTGAAACCGCAAACCTGCAGTGTTTGTGCGTATTTCCTGTTTTGTTAGAATTTTCACAGCTGCTTCTACTACGACGCCGAATACTACAAACTTCCCTCGTGACTGAAACATCCTTCGCCAAAGGTTGGGAACCACTGCTCTAGACTGTCTAGATATCCCTGGGATTATCTCGTCTTGTTTATAGAAGTATTGTTGTAGTTCGTTTTCAGTGAATGAAATCAATTGCAACATCTACTGTATAGCCTATACGCTTTGCGTTGTTGAGCTTAAAGACCGCTTTCAGCTGTATATTCATCGCGGAGGCATTAGAATTTGGCTTTTCGTTGCCAATCATTAGTGATTACGCTTTTGATCTAATATACGGGGGGCATCACCATTCGCTCTACGGGGTGTTACGTGTTGCGAGTTCATGTTTGATGACACTAGAGCAGATAACGCGAACGGATCGGTGCTAGA
>JASFYC010000826.1:600000-784404 GCA_030412335.1 Botrylloides violaceus | reverse complement strand
TCCGCCCTGGTGTCATAAGCCGAAGGAAGAATGGACGGTAACCGTCGGTAAACATAATGAGGTGAGGCTACCTTCGTTGTTTTAGAGACTAGAAAGGTTGTACAGAACTCTTAAAGTTGATTTCAGGTCACATTTGGGGTGTTACGTTTGCGAGTTCATGTTTGATGTCACTAGAGCAGATAACGCGAAAGCGAACGCGGTCGTTAACACTTCAACAACAGGTGTTGGTGTATGCTCCAGTCAATCATATAGTACGCGATAAGCATTGCTACTGTTTAGCACTTTGACAATATGTACTACTAGTCTATCATATAATCCCCAACACAATTATGCATATACACGATAAGGAATTAGGAATATGTATTCAAAACGTCTCTTTAAACCGGATGTCTACGCGCGAAAGCCCGAAATGCAATTTCGGCTAGGGAGGGGGGCATTCGTTAGCTGTTCGGGAATATAACGGTTGCTCGTGAGTGATTGCGCATCATTCTGTTTTCTACTCGCGTTGGTTGGCTTCACCAAGTGCAAGATGTCTTCTGAGATGATGCTTTGGGCTTTGCAGAATCAGTATAGAGAACTAAACAAGTACGTATGGCGTAGACGTAGAATTTTCGGGTAGGGATCACATAGATATTATTATCTACACCAGGCTTAAGCCTTAAACCTGGTTCCCCATCCGCGCCTGTTATAAGGCGATAAAAGACTCATCGGAGCGCGTTTCTCGTATCTTAACCCGTGCTGAATACGCGATCGCTATAGTTAAATCTACCCGAGTAGACGGAACAAGTCCGGAGACAAATTCCTTCTCACACTCTGGATTTTGCCTTACTGATTGCTGATTAATTGATTGCTCGTCAGTGTATGTAGCTGCCCGTTTATTCTGTACGTTGTCTAGTTGCTGCTGGAGCTGCAGTGGATAGGATTTACGCTTCTGTGTGTCCTGTAATCAGCTCCATAGCCTGTAGAATTCATTCGTTCACGAACTTGGATGCCATGTCAGACCTGTTTCTGTAAGTGAATCCACGCCCGGTACCTTTTGCATATACATTTTGCATATATGACATGAGGCACGTCTGCGGATATTTGTGCACTTTGACTGTGTGCGAAACAAGGATGATATATTTCTTATTATTTCCAGGCATTTAGAGCACAAACTTTCTCGTGAAAGAGAATTTACTGAGAAACTACAAATGGAGGCTGATTATTGGGAATCACGGGTTGAACAACAGAGAAGAGCTTACAGAAAAGAGAGATATCGATACAACAAGCGGGTCCACGAGATGAAAAGTCATTACGAGGTTCGTTCGAGATCTTTTGTTATACTATACTGTATTTTATGAGATCCATCTCACTGGCTTATTTACAAAACCCTGTTAGTCATACGGTATTCTGCCCATAGACAAGAAATCCTTGTCTCTTCGAGCCTCCCATGCGCCGACACGTCTCTATTGTATTCCCTTCACCCGATGAAGGAGCGGAGCTCCGAAAGCTTGTGAATGTTATAATTCTCAACAAACCAAGGCTGGACGTTAAATCTGTAGTGAATCTTCTTTACGATATGCACACAAATAAGCATTTTATGTAATTGCGTTGTAATATATTGTCTAGTGTAGTGGATTATTAGGCTGAAAAGTGTACAGGCTGTTGTAGTCTTGCCCGGTACTCGATAGGTTTACAGGAATACATGACGCGAGCGTGATCGGTCCGACGCAAAATGTCTTTCTGATTTTGATATGTTTCTAATAAAAATTGGTACCACCCTCACATGCTAAATGCCGCTGCCAGCCGGTTGATATTCCGATCGCGCCAAACCCTCATTATATTGCAGTCTGTTGCGACAAATAGCGGTGACGCAAACGGGGAATGGGGAATCTCTGATGGGAAATTCTCGACAAGAGCGTCGTTGGCATGTCTGCTGTGCCAGTTTCATACTTATTAGTCGGAGTCGTGATGGGTAAAGATTTCATACCGGTCCCAGAGTCGTTTCGTTTCAGGATGTACATGGATTATAGAAGGCTTTCCGCATATCTTTAATGCCTAAGGTTAACTCAATATTCACGATTGTCACTTTTTTGTTTCAGGAAAAAATTCGTTTGGTCAGGTTGCAAGTATGCGCCACGAACAAAGCAGCTGAGGAATTAGAGAAAGCTCTGCCCCCGGAAAGACGAGCAGTTCTTGAAGCCCTTTATCGAGGTACGAAATATGGATAGTGTGTCGTGATAGATCATCTCTAACGGAATCAAAACGTATACGCTTATTGGGTATATGCTCTAGAAGTCTAGGCCTAGTACCTTTGATAAGTTTATTATAATGAACAATACAGTAGCCATATCTTGCACTTGCAATAAACGCAGTGAACTTACGAATACACTTATTTATATTCACAGCTGACTGTAACGAGGGCAAGGTAAATGTATTAGACGATGCTGAAATACAGTCGTCTCCTCAACAAAAAATGATGAAGCCAAGTGACACAACATCATCTCCTACCGTGAATGATTTTGAAGTGGCGGTCAACAGTACTATCAACCAATAGTTTTATTTATTGCTTTACACAGCAGCCCAATGAACTGATGCTACACCGACCGTTGTTGTTTTGTTTTTCACATTTGGTTTAGGCTACATTCAAGTTTTTCGTCTGATTTATTGTATACGCATAGACTGTTGGTTGTTTTCTCAAAGAAAGCCTATCTAACAGAGGGCCACAACTGGATATTGATTTCGAAGGAATAAAATCACGTCACATTTTGTCACGTTACGTGTAGCATGTAACATATATACTCTTTTATTTCTCCTCAACTTAAAATAAACTTGTTTGAATGTGTGACAACATCGTGTATCTTTCCTGATCGAATTCTATCAATACAAGTTTTATCCGTAATAATGACTGGGCAAATTTCACCAGTTTGCATATAAAATACTTTAAAATTAGAGTATAGGATTTTTCTTGAGGCTCAATATGCTCGTGTTGACTGAATAGATAATTTTGATCCGGTAGTCTCCGATGGAAGATAACATTGAACAGGTTGTATGCGAAATTTTCGAAAAATATGAAAGGTAAAGGGGGGCTATATGAGAGTAAAGGTCAACTATCCCTCGTATTTCAACTTATACCATCGGTTCGTCGATAGCTTTAGGTGACTATATGCAATAGAAGAGAACCCATCAAAATAGGATTTCCTTGCATCAGGGATCAGACGGGAATTTAGATTACACCCTTCTCTACTTGGCAGTTAGTATCGGAGAGTATGCGGACGGTTTTGCTAGTGATCCAGCTATAAAGTGGAAGTATTGACCTTGCGTATATATGACCTAAGAAGTTGATTTTATACGCCATTCGCCATAAAGCGATGACAATCTTACACGATCCACGTTTTTCAGGTGGGCAAATGTTCAGTACGGTGGTGATGGCATCACTGTGCTTCAACATTCATTGCAAATCGCTGCATTAGCTGAAGAAAATGGCTACTCTGACGAAGTAGGCTATATCAGGGATATCTAGATATCCCTGGCTATATTGCAATTAGCGATGGATTTTGCATTGGAGGAGAAATATGCCGTGCCGCTTAATCTTATGCCACTAAATCAACGTTAACCTCGGCTGTTGTCAGACGTCAGTAACACAACGGAGTTTGTTGAGTATCACTTGAGTAGTGGGATACATCGCCTTTGACTCCGTCACAGATCCTTCCACTCTGGGGCTTTCACTCTAGACTAGAGCTTGGATATCACTCGCAATCTTCATGCAAGTTTCTAACAAATATGGTCAATCCGGCTCAGCATTGCCTGCAATAAAGATATATGGCAGAGTGGGGCTTGTCCTAGGCCATGGGTGGGGATTGGGGTGATCACCATAACCAAACGGGGTTTTTGTTTTATCCGCTACCTCAGCCACTTCGTTGTGGAACACGCCTTGTCTATCTTTTCATGTAATTCTCGGAGCACTATTCCATGACATTGGGTATGTATTGGAAGTAGAACAAAGCTATAAGCCAGAGGAGGAAAGGACCTTACCAGTTGGTAAACATCATGAGGTGCGGACGACTTAATTCTACAGACGTCAGCTTGTTAATCATAGAAATTTACCTACCTAGGAGTAGCGCCAATGAGTGGGATTGAGATGATTGATTGGTGGTTGCTGACTTTAGCAATCATTATGAGATGTATTGGGAGGATATTTACAAAGTGTTAGAAATTCCTCGTTTGTAAGTACCGATCGAATTCTATCAATGGCTTCATCAATGGCTTCATCAATGGCTCATAATATGTACTCACTCAGTTATGTATTTTCACGCTTGTGACATAGTATACTCGGCTTGTCTGCTATAGGCTACACACCAAGTAATGGTACCCATCACAACGGTTACCAATTTTTATGTTTGGTATTTGAAGTTCGGGTATAATCTGATTCACAACAAAGGCCACGGCAGGCCCGAGATTGTAATTGAAATTAACACGATTTTGGTCCAGACAAATTTGCAAATTCAAGCACGACTCAGTTTTCCGTGTCTGTTCTTTCGCATCTTTCTAATTCATTGCAGATTGGATATCGATATCTGTTAAATATGAGCTTTCCTGAAGCGATTGCATCTCCTGCATCGCATCATGTAGAAGCGAAACGATATTTGGTGAAAACAGAACGTGGCTACTACGACAGTAAGTATACTGACTTGTGAGGACAATAATGTTGGAGATTAATGGCACGAGTTTTGTGATATAAAGGTTTGACAGAGTCATGCAAGCGCACCCTAATAGATCAAGGAGGACCGATGACTGAGCAAGAAGCAAAGAAGTTTGAAGGTGTGCCATTTTTCAAGCGTATCACGCAGATTCGGAAGTGGGACGACATGGCCAATGCACCGAACAAAACAACGCCGCCATTGGACGCATACAGAATACTGTGCAAGAATTATATGTTGAGATCCGCTGGCTTGTTGTAAACTGTGACGAATCATAAATTTTCAAGTCAACAAAATGCATATACGTATATTATATAGTATTGTAATCTGTCACTGTTACTGTTGTTGACTCTATAATTTGTCAGGTTATACGTTGTTGAAAAGCTTTATCATTACGATACATATCATGACTAAGAAGGGATTATGGAAGGCTTCAATCGACTGTAGCTGCGTGTACATGTGGCCTACATTGCCTGATAAAAGCGCGACGACCATTTTAGGTCCAGATTAGTAATAAAGCAACGTAGGACCCTGGCCTACTCTAGGTAGGCCATAGTAGGACTCAGAAATGGATGACGAGAAGAAGAATGTGCAATTGTGCAATCCCAATCATGTTTCAGCGTGCAGGAAAATGGCTGGATTTGTTCTTTGGCACCTCGTGTGATAGATTCGAAATACAACGGTTGCTTTTATCCATGTGATATAGACATCGGAATGACACGCCCTGGTGTCATAAGCCGAAGGAAGAATGGACGGTAACCGTCGGTAAACATAATGAGGTGAGGCTACCTTCGTTGTTTTAGAGACTAGAAAGGTTGTACAGAACTCTTAAAGTTGATTTCAGGTCACATTTGGGGTGTTACGTTTGCGAGTTCATGTTTGATGTCACTAGAGCAGATAACGCGAAAGCGAACGCGGTCGTTAACACTTCAACAACAGGTGTTGGTGTATGCTCCAGTCAATCATATAGTACGCGATAAGCATTGCTACTGTTTAGCACTTTGACAATATGTACTACTAGTCTATCATATAATCCCCAACACAATTATGCATATACACGATAAGGAATTAGGAATATGTATTCAAAACGTCTCTTTAAACCGGATGTCTACGCGCGAAAGCCCGAAATGCAATTTCGGCTAGGGAGGGGGGCATTCGTTAGCTGTTCGGGAATATAACGGTTGCTCGTGAGTGATTGCGCATCATTCTGTTTTCTACTCGCGTTGGTTGGCTTCACCAAGTGCAAGATGTCTTCTGAGATGATGCTTTGGGCTTTGCAGAATCAGTATAGAGAACTAAACAAGTACGTATGGCGTAGACGTAGAATTTTCGGGTAGGGATCACATAGATATTATTATCTACACCAGGCTTAAGCCTTAAACCTGGTTCCCCATCCGCGCCTGTTATAAGGCGATAAAAGACTCATCGGAGCGCGTTTCTCGTATCTTAACCCGTGCTGAATACGCGATCGCTATAGTTAAATCTACCCGAGTAGACGGAACAAGTCCGGAGACAAATTCCTTCTCACACTCTGGATTTTGCCTTACTGATTGCTGATTAATTGATTGCTCGTCAGTGTATGTAGCTGCCCGTTTATTCTGTACGTTGTCTAGTTGCTGCTGGAGCTGCAGTGGATAGGATTTACGCTTCTGTGTGTCCTGTAATCAGCTCCATAGCCTGTAGAATTCATTCGTTCACGAACTTGGATGCCATGTCAGACCTGTTTCTGTAAGTGAATCCACGCCCGGTACCTTTTGCATATACATTTTGCATATATGACATGAGGCACGTCTGCGGATATTTGTGCACTTTGACTGTGTGCGAAACAAGGATGATATATTTCTTATTATTTCCAGGCATTTAGAGCACAAACTTTCTCGTGAAAGAGAATTTACTGAGAAACTACAAATGGAGGCTGATTATTGGGAATCACGGGTTGAACAACAGAGAAGAGCTTACAGAAAAGAGAGATATCGATACAACAAGCGGGTCCACGAGATGAAAAGTCATTACGAGGTTCGTTCGAGATCTTTTGTTATACTATACTGTATTTTATGAGATCCATCTCACTGGCTTATTTACAAAACCCTGTTAGTCATACGGTATTCTGCCCATAGACAAGAAATCCTTGTCTCTTCGAGCCTCCCATGCGCCGACACGTCTCTATTGTATTCCCTTCACCCGATGAAGGAGCGGAGCTCCGAAAGCTTGTGAATGTTATAATTCTCAACAAACCAAGGCTGGACGTTAAATCTGTAGTGAATCTTCTTTACGATATGCACACAAATAAGCATTTTATGTAATTGCGTTGTAATATATTGTCTAGTGTAGTGGATTATTAGGCTGAAAAGTGTACAGGCTGTTGTAGTCTTGCCCGGTACTCGATAGGTTTACAGGAATACATGACGCGAGCGTGATCGGTCCGACGCAAAATGTCTTTCTGATTTTGATATGTTTCTAATAAAAATTGGTACCACCCTCACATGCTAAATGCCGCTGCCAGCCGGTTGATATTCCGATCGCGCCAAACCCTCATTATATTGCAGTCTGTTGCGACAAATAGCGGTGACGCAAACGGGGAATGGGGAATCTCTGATGGGAAATTCTCGACAAGAGCGTCGTTGGCATGTCTGCTGTGCCAGTTTCATACTTATTAGTCGGAGTCGTGATGGGTAAAGATTTCATACCGGTCCCAGAGTCGTTTCGTTTCAGGATGTACATGGATTATAGAAGGCTTTCCGCATATCTTTAATGCCTAAGGTTAACTCAATATTCACGATTGTCACTTTTTTGTTTCAGGAAAAAATTCGTTTGGTCAGGTTGCAAGTATGCGCCACGAACAAAGCAGCTGAGGAATTAGAGAAAGCTCTGCCCCCGGAAAGACGAGCAGTTCTTGAAGCCCTTTATCGAGGTACGAAATATGGATAGTGTGTCGTGATAGATCATCTCTAACGGAATCAAAACGTATACGCTTATTGGGTATATGCTCTAGAAGTCTAGGCCTAGTACCTTTGATAAGTTTATTATAATGAACAATACAGTAGCCATATCTTGCACTTGCAATAAACGCAGTGAACTTACGAATACACTTATTTATATTCACAGCTGACTGTAACGAGGGCAAGGTAAATGTATTAGACGATGCTGAAATACAGTCGTCTCCTCAACAAAAAATGATGAAGCCAAGTGACACAACATCATCTCCTACCGTGAATGATTTTGAAGTGGCGGTCAACAGTACTATCAACCAATAGTTTTATTTATTGCTTTACACAGCAGCCCAATGAACTGATGCTACACCGACCGTTGTTGTTTTGTTTTTCACATTTGGTTTAGGCTACATTCAAGTTTTTCGTCTGATTTATTGTATACGCATAGACTGTTGGTTGTTTTCTCAAAGAAAGCCTATCTAACAGAGGGCCACAACTGGATATTGATTTCGAAGGAATAAAATCACGTCACATTTTGTCACGTTACGTGTAGCATGTAACATATATACTCTTTTATTTCTCCTCAACTTAAAATAAACTTGTTTGAATGTGTGACAACATCGTGTATCTTTCCTGATCGAATTCTATCAATACAAGTTTTATCCGTAATAATGACTGGGCAAATTTCACCAGTTTGCATATAAAATACTTTAAAATTAGAGTATAGGATTTTTCTTGAGGCTCAATATGCTCGTGTTGACTGAATAGATAATTTTGATCCGGTAGTCTCCGATGGAAGATAACATTGAACAGGTTGTATGCGAAATTTTCGAAAAATATGAAAGGTAAAGGGGGGCTATATGAGAGTAAAGGTCAACTATCCCTCGTATTTCAACTTATACCATCGGTTCGTCGATAGCTTTAGGTGACTATATGCAATAGAAGAGAACCCATCAAAATAGGATTTCCTTGCATCAGGGATCAGACGGGAATTTAGATTACACCCTTCTCTACTTGGCAGTTAGTATCGGAGAGTATGCGGACGGTTTTGCTAGTGATCCAGCTATAAAGTGGAAGTATTGACCTTGCGTATATATGACCTAAGAAGTTGATTTTATACGCCATTCGCCATAAAGCGATGACAATCTTACACGATCCACGTTTTTCAGGTGGGCAAATGTTCAGTACGGTGGTGATGGCATCACTGTGCTTCAACATTCATTGCAAATCGCTGCATTAGCTGAAGAAAATGGCTACTCTGACGAAGTAGGCTATATCAGGGATATCTAGATATCCCTGGCTATATTGCAATTAGCGATGGATTTTGCATTGGAGGAGAAATATGCCGTGCCGCTTAATCTTATGCCACTAAATCAACGTTAACCTCGGCTGTTGTCAGACGTCAGTAACACAACGGAGTTTGTTGAGTATCACTTGAGTAGTGGGATACATCGCCTTTGACTCCGTCACAGATCCTTCCACTCTGGGGCTTTCACTCTAGACTAGAGCTTGGATATCACTCGCAATCTTCATGCAAGTTTCTAACAAATATGGTCAATCCGGCTCAGCATTGCCTGCAATAAAGATATATGGCAGAGTGGGGCTTGTCCTAGGCCATGGGTGGGGATTGGGGTGATCACCATAACCAAACGGGGTTTTTGTTTTATCCGCTACCTCAGCCACTTCGTTGTGGAACACGCCTTGTCTATCTTTTCATGTAATTCTCGGAGCACTATTCCATGCCATTGGGTAAGTATTGGAAGTAGAACAAAGCTATAAGCCAGAGGAGGAAAGGACCTTACCAGTTGGTAAACATCATGAGGTGCGGATGACTTAATTCTACAGACGTCAGCTTGTTAATCATAGAAATTTACCTACCTAGGAGTAGCGCCAATGAGTGGGATTGAGATGATTGATTGGTGGTTGCTGACTTTAGCAATCATTATGAGATGTATTGGGAGGATATTTACAAAGTGTTAGAAATTCCTCGTTTGTAAGTACCGATCGAATTCTATCAATGGCTTCATCAATGGCTTCATCAATGGCTCATAATATGTACTCACTCAGTTATGTATTTTCACGCTTGTGACATAGTATACTCGGCTTGTCTGCTATAGGCTACACACCAAGTAATGGTACCCATCACAACGGTTACCAATTTTTATGTTTGGTATTTGAAGTTCGGGTATAATCTGATTCACAACAAAGGCCACGGCAGGCCCGAGATTGTAATTGAAATTAACACGATTTTGGTCCAGACAAATTTGCAAATTCAAGCACGACTCAGTTTTCCGTGTCTGTTCTTTCGCATCTTTCTAATTCATTGCAGATTGGATATCGATATCTGTTAAATATGAGCTTTCCTGAAGCGATTGCATCTCCTGCATCGCATCATGTAGAAGCGAAACGATATTTGGTGAAAACAGAACGTGGCTACTACGACAGTAAGTATACTGACTTGTGAGGACAATAATGTTGGAGATTAATGGCACGAGTTTTGTGATATAAAGGTTTGACAGAGTCATGCAAGCGCACCCTAATAGATCAAGGAGGACCGATGACTGAGCAAGAAGCAAAGAAGTTTGAAGGTGTGCCATTTTTCAAGCGTATCACGCAGATTCGGAAGTGGGACGACATGGCCAATGCACCGAACAAAACAACGCCGCCATTGGACGCATACAGAATACTGTGCAAGAATTATATGTTGAGATCCGCTGGCTTGTTGTAAACTGTGACGAATCATAAATTTTCAAGTCAACAAAATGCATATACGTATATTATATAGTATTGTAATCTGTCACTGTCACTGTTGTTGACTCTATAATTTGTCAGGTTATACGTTGTTGAAAAGCTTTATCATTACGATACATATCATGACTAAGAAGGGATTATGGAAGGGTTCAATCGACTGTATAGCTGCGTGTACATGTGGCCTACATTGCCTGATAAAAGCGCGACGACCATTTTAGGTCCAGATTAGTAATAAAGCAACGTAGGACCCTGGCCTACTCTAGGTAGGCCATAGTAGGACTCAGAAATGGATGACGAGAAGAAGAATGTGCAATTGTGCAATCCCAATCATGTTTCAGCGTGCAGGAAAATGGCTGGATTTGTTCTTTGGCACCTCGTGTGATAGATTCGAAATACAACGGTTGCTTTTATCCATGTGATATAGACATCGGAATGATCCGCCCTGATGATGCCGCTTGTTTACTCACATGCACAGTTTTACACGCAAGAGCAAGGGTGCATAACGGGCTGTGTTAGCAAGTGCTGTAAGTTCACAAGCTACATACATATTAGTCACTTTGTTGACTTGCCTTGAGCATTGAGGTCTTTGCAATCTGAAAGCTTGCATAGCATCCGGTCGCATATACGGTGATTGATCAAAATATACACCTCTATGGAATCATCCGAAGGGAGAATCGAGGAGGCAATAGACGAAGTCTTCGGAAAATATGAAAGGTGAAGGAGGCAGCTGCTTGCAAATATGCTTATAGGCAGGTTCCATAAACCAGGCCATCTAGATTACATACGTGTAGACCACAAGATATATTTGGGCCTCGACGTCTTTGTTGGACAGGCTTTGTCTAACCTAAACGCACGTTTTGCAGATGGGCCAATGTCAAGTACGACGGTGAAGAGATCACATTGCTTGAACATTCCTTGCAAATCGCCGCATTAGCTGAAGAAAATGGCTCCACTGTTGAAGTATGACATCGCTCTAGATATCGCATATCTACTATCTCTTGTTCTTTACAGTAATTTCTATGTACCCGTGCTTTCTAACTGAAGTGATATAGAATTCAAGCTATTTAAACCACAATAGCCGACGCGGCGAAAACAGAAATGTTGGCACGTGTAAGTAGAATATGATAATTGATTACCGGTAGTTCAAACATCACCCTTCAGATAGTTCTCGGAGCACTTTTCCATGACATCGGACATGTCCTTGAAGTCGAACAAAGTCATAAGCCGAAGGAAGAATGGACGGTAACCGTCGGTAAACATAATGAGGTGAGGCTACCTTCGTTGTTTTAGAGACTATAGGAAGCGTATACGACGCATGTTATGTTTAGAGTGACAAAGGGATGATGTAGGATAAATGACTGTTAGATTATTTGGAAAGAGTAAAACAACTAATCAATTCTGCCAATCAATATTGATTATATCGACAAATCGACTATGTCCTCACTAACGTTTCATTTTCACCCTGCATGTGACTCACCGAAACATCCATGCACTGCATTGATTAGTATTTTCAGACTGGACATCGATATCTGTTGGACATGCACTTTCCTGAAGCGATCGCCTCCCCTGCATTGTACCACGTTGATGCAAAAAGATATATGGTTAAAGCAGAACGTTCCTACTACGAAGGTAACTTGCTAAGTTCCGCGAAGTTAAAATGCTGATAATGACACGAATTCTGAACCATAACAGATTTATCGGAGACAAGTAAACGCACCCTAATCGATCAAGGAGGACCAATGAACGAACAAGAAGCAAAAACGTTTGAAGGCCTGCCGTTTTTCAAAGGGATCACGCAGATTCGAAAATGGGACGACTTGGCCAAAGCAGTGAACAAAACGACGCCATCATTAGATGCGTACAGAAAACTCTGCAAAAAATATTTGATGGAAATTGCCGGCTTGCTATAATAATAAAGCGTGGTGAATTTGAATAATTAATTATCAAACGCAATATTGCACGTACTGTATTGTAGGGTATCACTTAATAAGCTTCAGCTTCGTATTTTCATTTTTGAAGACTCTTGGGCGTAACCAGTGACCAAGACTTAAGAGTGGAATTGGTCATCATTACTGCTGACTACAACTTGTGTATAATCATTGAAATTGAGTGCCTAAACCCTATATAGGCCTACCATCGATACTATAGGCAAGGATCTACCCAACTTTTGCGAGCATGTACAAAATGTGGGCGCAAATCTCCTTGCACATTCAAAATGTGCGCATTCCATTCGCGCATGGTATGTTACCTCGCTATCGAGGTCAAACACGACTAGCACTTGTCAAATATTGTAAGTACTGTAAGACATTCACACAAAAAGCCCGCTCTATACAGACGACTCGTAAACACAGCAATTTCTCTGAGAGCATTTATACGTTAAATCAGAGATAAATTATGCTACCGCAAATTGACAGTATACCGGCCTTATGATATCTCGCGCAGTAGCGGGTTCGTCGACGCGAGTTCATGTTAATAATGTACTAGAGAAACATACCGTAGTACATCGGAACAATTTCAAATGAAGAATTGTGAACTTAACGAGTTGCCTCAAAGTGAATATATTGTACAATTTTCGCCCTTAGCACTTGACAAAGGTGAAGTACTCGAAATGATTTGTTCAGAATACTCGACCGAATTGCGCCTGCTTGGCTAAATTCCACACTTTGTTAATTACGTGAGCGTATAGAGAAAGACGAGTTGAATAAGTCACAGAACGCCAACGCCTGAAACGAGTTTAGATCATTATACGGAATACTGGTGTCAACGAATACAACTGCAATACACGGATATACACAGAGACTGGAATATACCAGGTATTATAATGTGACGTACAAAATGTTAGCAAGAAGTAACCGCTAAGAATCTACCACAAGATGGACGAAAACACAGTAGTGGTCAGCCGTGATGGTGAGTAGGCCTCATTGAGAAATAGCAAAGGTAACAGACTAGCTGTAGTTAATTCATCTTAAAAATGCCACTTCATATTTAGATTCGTGTATTTCTTGGGATACCGAAGTGATCGGTCAATTCCAAGTATTCAGAGATGATCCAGCAATGTTGCAAGCTATTGTATGGTGTTGTGGATCAATTGGAATACTTGTCGTCTGTATGAATTTGATAGTTATATGTTCGATACTCAAAACGCAGGACTTGCGCCAAAATTCAATCTATATATTCATGCTCAGCCTTGCAGTAGCAGATTTCTTGACTGCCGTTGTGTTTGTTTCAATTTTTCTAAGTGAGTAAACTTATATTATATTCCTATGCTCCCTGAGTAATGTTTACAAAAAGAGCTAGCATCAGGCCTAGACTGGCGATACGAGATGTCAATAGACTCTTAGTATCTATTATCCAGACTCCCAAGAGTCGCGCTGCATGAGATATAGCGAAGTCCCATAAATATAAAATAGAACATGCGGATAGTGGCCTATTAATCTTCTCCTGCACAAGACAACTTAGGTAAACTCCAGACTGGTTGACTGGAAGTTGAACGTTTTTGAATGGTCACGCATGAACGCAATGACACCGTAATCACATGGAGATTAAGAAGATTAAGAGATTAAGAACTCCATGCGTAATCAGCTAGCGATCACTGAGCCATAAGTTACTTTTATGGACCAGAGAATCTTCGCAGACATGATCGTAACAAACAGATCTGCAGCCAAAGTCAATATTTTTTCAGTATTTATAATATACGCCTACTATATTAAGAATTTCATCTTGTGCGAGTGGACTTTGTCGATGAATTCCAAAACATTACATCAACGGACATGCCGGAACTTTTGCGATCCAACGATGAGAAACTTCACGAATACCTGATAAAGCTCATGCTCGTCACTGCGTGCTTTACTGCGTCAATTGGAAGTTTAGCTTTAACCGCCGTCGACAGGTAAAACAGTCACAAATTTATCAAAATATAGGAATCATGACATACCTTGACCTGTGTCGCTGTGTGTAGGCCTAAAATGACAAAAACCATAGATCAAAAGTCTTGTGAACCTCCAGCGCATTGGAATTTATTGTTATTATCACCTTTACAGACTATACCAGTTCACAAATGATCATCTTTTTTGTTTAGATTCATTGCGGTTTTCAAGCCATTCGACTACAAGGTTATCGCTACAAAGAAACGGTGTGTATTATCAGTCGTGGTGATGTGGGTGATGTCGATAGCAGTATCCTCGCTTCCCGTTGCTGGTTGGAGATGTTCGTTTGGCTGTTACGGATTTCCAAGCCAAGGTTGTTCTCAAATATATCCAGGGATATCACGAAGTTACCTAACTTTCTACATAGCAGTCGCTCGTGAGTAGGCCTATATATAATACGAACTTATCCTCATTGAAATTTGTAAAAAATCCTTTGTTGTTGGCAGTGACGATGTTGCTTTTTGTGGTACTGATGTACCTCTACATATTGATTAAAGTATGGAGATACTTGCAAAATAGCTACAGATCAGAAAGGCACACTCGAAATAATAACGCTGGCAACGACATTCGACAAACCGCACCGAGAAAAAGTTCGATTTCGAGCTTATATGAATTGGAAGTGATAGATAAGCCTACGTCCAGTACATTGCAGCAACCTAAAAGACAGTACTTTGAGCTGTGCAAAGAAAATTTTCGTTTCGTCTTGGTTGTGGATGAAAACCTATCAGCCACCGGCGAGGCTTCAGAAAAAGACGTGCAGACGTGTTTCAAAGGATTCATTTTTTATGGAGAAGACAGAAATAGGTGTGGTATACCGAACTATATACTGTTTCATTGACATAGCCTATGCTAGCCTAATACATTGAGAAATTCTAGAATAGAGATTCTAACTATCCCATTATAGTAGTAAGGGTAGGCAATGTATTAATATTTCGACTGTTTTATTCCATATTTTGCAATACAGTGAAAAAATGAAAATTATTTTGTATAATTCATCCGGGTGATGCACGCGATTGAAGCTACGGATTTAAATTTGACCCTCATTGCGTATTGGCCCAAAATGAGTTATCTATCCCTGAGTAGGGGTAGGCTATGTCACATGGCGATGCGGGTAAGGTGGTAGGCCTATTTACCGCTAGCGTTTTCAACGTAAGAAATGACAACCTGAGTGGGGGAAATTTATTGAAAATCAACATTTCTTCCAAGTTCCGATCTATCAAACATGCAAAGCTTGCAAGCTGGAAAAACGGGTTTCACATCTTAAAAAATATCCTTGTGCATTCTTGTAGAAGGCGCAAGAAGAGCGTATTCTCAAATATATCGCCTGCTATTACTCGCAGAAGACTGAATAAAAGATTGACGCAAGCAAGAAATAGGAATCAACTGCAGATTGTAAAAACACTGATACTTATTCTTGGTAAGCTATCCGGCCTTTTAGGCCTAGCCTACAAGTTGATAAACGACATCTAGATTACAGATCCTTAGCCTGACCAGTTTGGTCAGTTGACGTCGGCAATTTCGTTACAGGCGCTCTTCTGATCTGTTGGATACCATCGCTCACCTTCATGATCATCGATCTTTCTTGGGACATTGGTCGTGGTATGAAAAAAGCATTTGCTTTCGTCGCCCTCATCACATTAATGAACTCGGCGATTAACCCCGTAATTTATGCTATCAGGTAAGAAAATCATGCTTAGCCTATGACCAAAACACTTGAACCCGTATCTTTCTGGTTTCTTAGATTAAAAGAGTTGAGAACGATCGTGAAAGAAGCATTACGCATGCAGCGAAAACGCCGCTGAGCTGGACTACGTCAAAGTTATCGTCCCCGTTGGTTCATATACAGTACCTTAACACATATTTGTCAAAACTTCTTTATTTACGAACGTTGTTTGAAATATATATATATCGCTTCAATATTCCATGGCAGGTTGTACGGGTGAGAAATAAGCTCAACTAGCGATAAAGTCAAAGCGATTATGAAAATCCAATAGCCATAGTGATTAGTGGGTAGCGAACCCGTAGAGCACAGCTCTGACGAGCGAGCGACGGGGTTATGGTATGTGTGACGTAGTCGCATAGTGATTAACACGCTACCAACATAAACATGTTCAATTCAAGGATTTCAGTCTTGGAAATCCCCCACTCAACCTTGGAGCATTTCATCTGACATTGTCAACCTCGTGAAACGAAACCAGGCAATGCACTTGCACAGCGGTTAGCGTTAGTTAGGTGAAATATCATGTGACAGCGCGAGTTTTGTAATTTCCGTTCAGACCAATGCACTTGCTGAATGGTAAGCTGTCGTAAGTTGTTAGTTGATGAGAGCAATCGTATCCCCTAACGCGTATGCTAAATGACTGAAAAATATTCCAGTTTGGAGTGTAGCAATATAAGCGACTTCCTCCAAATATCCGAGAATAGAGAAATCATACCAGTACGCCAGCGTTACCCAAACTGATGTGCGTCATTTTATAAACGCAGGAAAACATGATTGCTAAAACACACATGACAACAGTCCAGTATAACATAACTGGGAGATATATATGCATCTAGGACTAACACTCTTCATCATTTGCTTAAATATAAAAAAAATATAATCAATGAAAATGCATGTAGCGTGGAAGTGACGTCATCTACAACGTTAAACATGCGTCCATGTGTGAGAGTGTGTGTGTATGTCAGAAGTATCATGAGAGCATTCAACGTAAAGAAGATGTATCATTAGTTCTCTGATCGTTTCAATTCCTTTTGTACTTGGTAAACAGGTTGTACAGAACTCTCAAAGTTGATTTCAGGTCACAATTGGCGACGTCTGAAGTATGAAGCAAATAGGTTTAAGTATGTTGATGTCAACATATCTACTGAACAGCAAGATTTCTGTAATCAATTGTGGCTTGTGGGCCAACCATACATGACGAACCCCAAAGACATTACCATATACGTTAGAGGTTAGACGAATGTGGTAATTGGAACGCAACAGAAATACAGCATCATGCATACGTGACACAGCTCGAAATACTCATCGGTTGTCATGTCTGCATGAGAAACAATCCAACACGTCCGGCAATCTCATTTTAATATTTTTTTTACTTTCATGATATTATTTTTATGTATGGGATGCCTGATTGCTCCCTAGACGACTTGAGTAAGAAGTTACTGTTCATTTTGTTCTTATTTTTGTTTGTTGCATTCAGAGACTCACATGAAATATACACAAACCACTGGTGCACCTATGCATATCATGCAAGTGTGTATTTATTCACCCCAAAATTCTTACCTTCAGGCCTTGCTTTAGGTTTAGGCAATCCAGCATCTGTCATAAGTTCGAATGCAAATCTAAGATTGTGAACCTTTTGTTCAAAAGATTCTGGCGTGAGATTGAAGCTGTACAGGGGTACAAAGTATCCTTCCAGCATGCCCATAAGCAACACAAGATACACACCATCAGCAAACTGTAATGCAATGGTGATTAAATCAGTCAAGGACCGTGCAGTAAACTTAGTAGGCCTACACGTGTTTGATGGATACCTGAGTGTCCAGATCGGTGACAGCCAGATTGAGTTTGTCAAGGTGTTTGTTTGCAAAGTCGATTAGAGACTTCCTCACAATGTTTAGCTTGTCGGGAGCATGATCGAGTAAAGTGTCAAAAGCATCTCGTTCTATTCAAAATGAACATAAAATGACATGTTATCTTAACAGGTACCAGTATATTGTGGTGAACTTAGACATTGTCCTTCCGTCTACTAGTGCCAGCATAAAGTCTACTATGGCCAATGTACACTATAAAATGCCCTGATGGCATGCCAGTGTACTCACCAAACTTTCCTCCAACCATTAGGCTGAAAAGAAAAAATATCATCAATAAATTTACAAGTTAAGCGCAGTCATTTCTACGGAATATTTTTAAGGTCATCTTACTCCATTGTTGATGTGATTTGTTCATCCACGATTCTGTGCTCTAATTTCCCACCAGATTTCTTGACAACAACAACCTGAACAATAACAGATTATGACCATAAATAGTTGATAATATATATATATAATATATCTCATACAATCGCAGAAAAATTTTCCACAACTGATACTGTTTAGTGTGCATAGTGCTTAGTGACGACCCGTACCTTTATATGTACATCCTCTGGCAATCTAATAGGTGCTTTATAATGAGTTGCCAAAGCCACCAAAAGATGAAGAATCGCGATAAGATTTTTCGAGTGGATGCCTTAAAAAGAAATACTTTGCTTGAGAGTTCATGACGTAAGACCCAAGCTTGTGAAAATGAAAATGGAAACCCTTTTGACAATGTGTAGCTATTATAGCTTATTGAATTGAGTAAATTACTGAGTAAACCAACTTTGTAGCAACTTGAAGCAGCCAACTGTAATGAATTGATTGCTAGAAATATATATTAATGAGTGAAATAACAAGTTCTATCTATCAAACAGTAGCTGCCATACTCACTGTCTACGCTCCATTTTGTCTCATTCCAGCTGTGAATTTGAAGTTGGTGACTGACTTTATCTAATACGGCACGTAATTTGTCTTTTTGGCCTTGTGCGGTTTGCGTTACTTCAGGTACCTGACAAAGAAACAGATTCATTGACTTAGTCAAAAGAGTAAGCAATTTACGAAATCAGATACTAGTCTAGTAATAAATAAGTAAGACTACTGGTAGGTAGAAAATAAAGGTGATTTTCAGGTAAGCTGGATCCTGAAATAATAGTTTGATTGCTTGCATTTATGCAAGAGTGATGATTTGTCGTTGGAAGTTACTCTTCAAAGCAGAATTCGTGACACTGCTCAGCCTCTCCCGTTTTTCTATGTCCGTGTACAGGTACACGTAGGCTACAGTCGTATCCGGTCAGACGAATTGCAATCAGTTCCTGCGCAGATGTGATGCCATAAACCACCGGTAGCCTATATATATAATTCTTTTTTTCGATTTAAAATTTATTCTGGTGTGTTTAATGATGAGAGTTGGAAGAAGTCTTCCAAACGTTAATATTGATATGAATAAAGTATTTCAAGCAATTATTAATATAAATTTACCGCCTGTCCTTACATTGTAGGCCCACTGGTATAGCCTACTAACGGTGAATTAAATATCTCACCTGCAATTTAACATCTCCCAGTTTTTCAAGCAACTTCTGCAGAACTTGCCCATCAAACAAATCCTCTTTTATATCTTTTACAATAATTCTTTGATCAACGAGGACATCATCTATCCATTCCATTAGAACCTGTTTTACAGTAAATTAAGAAATGTGTTACTGGTACAAATTTCTTCAACAATCATATTGAAATACAGTAAGAGTATTAATTTCATGTGAAATATAATATTGAGATGATTCAAGTGTTGATTATTCAGTAAAACTACAAACCCTCTCTAACTCCTTGACATCGGGAGCTTCCCTGGATTTTCTATCAATCATAGAACGCTCCTCGCCCTCATCCAGTTGAAAACTTTGAGGGTCAATGTCTTCTTGCACAGAGCTTCCTTCTATTGCATCTCTTGCTTCTATGTCGAGTGCGTTCACTGTGAATAAAAACCCAACATATACACCAAATTCGAATAAAACTATACAGCGGAATCTCACAAACTGCCCCAGTTAACAGTATGGAAAAGATATAATTATGGTGTTATAAGCAAGCTAATATTTGGGAGGGGGACACAGAGCTGCTCAGGCTGATGCAAAAATTACCGTACCAGAATCTCTCTTCTTCTTTCTGCCAAGGGTTAAGGAAAAGAAGCCCTGCTCCTTTTCTGGTTCTTTCCGAGCTGGGGATCTCCCGAAAGACATTATGCACCACAAATTTCTCGACAGTTCAGTCCAGACTAGTCACACGAAATTTTGATCGAATATTCAACTGGTACTGCTGGACACCTTAAACCTCTACCCTGTTTCCCGCAAAATTCACCAATTCACCCCAACTGCAACTGCGACCCAGAACCACAATCACAACAACAAATTTCGCAGGAGAAACAAAATGGTATGCGCCGCGCTGAGCCCAAATATGGACTTCTGACGTCATACAGTTTATACTCTGAGAAGCCTGCATCGGATCATCGGATATCAATAACTTCAATAATAGAAATCTTTCTCTTATAGAAATTGCAGGCATAATACGAAAATGCAATTAAATCCACTTCACAAAGAAAATTTTTGCTAGGAGCACCCAAGCATGACCCTGAATCTCCGAAGCTTGAGTTGATAGCACAGAGATAGGAGGATATGGGATGTGACGAGACGGGACGTGCTTAGCTAGCTCCGGGCCTGGGGTGGTGTTTTTTAACTCCGGATTCCGGAAATAGAACAGAATAGAACGAGCATTCTATTTCTACCGCGGAACTTTAAATCAGGAAGACAACCTTTCTTCACCGCGCCAAAATACATATATAGCCTGATTAACGCGATGCGAGATTCGACAATGATCACACCTCGATTAAAAAGGCAAGATTTCGGGTGAAAGATAGACCGAGTTTTCGTATGGCCTTCATGATAATAGGCCTACAGAGCCTACTTACATCCTTGTTCTCCCCATCCTGACCATGCCAATGTAGGCCTACTCATGACAATCAGGTAGGCTACTTGAAGAGGTTGGAGTTGGATAATTACCGCTTTTCGGTTGAACGTTCCCTGGTCCTATAGGCCTATAGGCTAATCAGTAGCATGTTTCTATAACCCTTCTCGCTTTCACTAACGATGATGATGCGAGAGCATATATAATATAGAGACGATGAACATCGTTTCTATTTGGCCTACTTATGTGTAATGACACTTCTATCCGCCGTATAGGCCGACATTTGTAAGATATTTTCTTACACAATGAAGCAGGAAACGAAGGTTTTCATTGGGAAACTTTAATCCTACACATACTTACGCAACTATGACATCACACCAGTGAACGTTTTGGACAGACCATAGGAATAATTTGGGTAAATATCGACAACCACGCGCTTCAGAGAATATGTATGAACCTAGCGTCTGAATCGAAAACTATGAAGTGAGATATCTCCAACCGAAATGACGTAGGTTACCGGAGGCCCGGAGCTTATTCGCCACAAATGACACCGTGCATCGTTTTCACGCCGGAATACAGACAACTGCATCGTTTATTAGGTGCCTTTTCTTATTAGCTCGTCAAAAATTTATTGTTGTAAGTTGGGGTTAATGTCTCTGCGGTGGTTAAGCTATTGCTATGTAGAGACTGGTTGTCTCTAGTTAATGCGGACTATACCCCCACACCACTGAGCGTACAGTGCATTGTTCATCTCAGTGGTCCTTTCCTATTTTGTCGCTTTTTCTTGATTGAATTCGATTGAATTTTATGTGATCAAGTGGAAGGATGCTTCGATTGGTGAAATGACTTCGGCATCGATTGGGGCGGACACCCACTGAGATGAATCATACAAAAGATAGAATGTAATCATGATTCTATGTAGAAAATGTTAAAGATAGATAAGTAAGTCACGGATCACTGACGAATTGATTGACGTATGCATTGTACCTGTGAAGATCGAATAAACAACACGGTATAGCTGGCCTTCCGAAAACTTGACGATGGATATAATCCCCGAAGAATTGAACGATGTTGAAAGGGTTTTACTTGCCAAAGTACCTGGCTGTGATCTGATATCATGTCACAGGAATTTAGTCAGCTTTAGAATAACGTGAGTATACTACACGATATCACGAATACGTTTCCAATAGCATCTTCGTTCCCAGTTTGTTCCAGGCCTTGTAAAATAACATGGCGCAACCGTAAAGCCTACCTTCTACTTTCTTAAGCAGAGGTGTGTTTGCGTGGCAACTTATTAGGCGATAATCCTATAATGATTTGATGCACATAGGCACATTCTTCTTTTCTTGCATTTTGATCTCTATCAATTATTTTTATACAAAGTGAAGATAAAGTACAGTTCTGTTCCCTTTGCTATAATGGACCCCAAGACATTTCTCACCACAGCAACGGCGTGTGTTTCAATACAGAGGGTCTAAGCTGTGTATCACTCGCACACTTGGTAATGATATTATAGAGTAAAGCAATCTTAATATTGCTACATAATATTTTTCAGAAAGACAAAATTCAAGAACTTAATAGCATGTATCCAGTTTCCGTCGCAGTATCCAAACGAGCCTCTACTGGTAGAAGTAAAGAGCAAAGTCTTTTCTTCTTCTGTCACTAATACGTTATCTGATATATGCTATAAAGAAGCAAAGAAGCACCTAGGAAAAAAGCAAGTATGACCAGCAAGATATTAGCAGCCAATCTATAGTGATACAGAGCAACTTTTCTTCATAGATTATATTGATAGCCAAGTTTCTGCGTCAATTTTTGGAAGAGAATCCATTACTGCCATGCAGGGACGAGTGGGCATTTATAAAAAAGAACTTTATCAAGGTTAGGCTTCCCATGCCGCTGCATGTCATACCAGAATGTATTCATGTAAAATCATTAAGGACTGTGACCATGAAAAAGTCAGACAAAAGAAAGGAATAATTGAGATCACTGCAAATCAAGACCAATATTTCTTGAAGGTGAATAATGTTTTTATCACACTAGGGAATGACAAGATGCCAGAGGTATAGTAATAAGTCTGTTGTCAGAGCTTGCAAAGGGGGGTACAAATTTGCTTAGTCAGGCCCGGGTAGGGATGTCTTGACTCACAAAATGAGTCAAGGCTTCACATAAACCATACTGTGCCCATTTATTTGGTATAAGCTTTAAGTGCATGCAAGTCGAGCTGTTTGTCAAAATGATTAAAGCTGGGGCTTCTTTATCTTTCAACCAGCATCCTTATCAATGCCTAGCCACCAGATATGGCACGAAGCTTGAAAATTCTCTTTGAGGCACCCCTGATTCCAGCAACTTTAATCTTATCTTAGATACGAACTGTAGTGCCTGACAACTATCCCGAGGAGCCAATTGAGCTGGCGATAGAGAAGCACAATTTTCCCGGACCAATGGCTTATTATTTCATTAGTCAAGCTAGAGAATACGCCAGGCAGGCAACTGAACCCCCACTAAGGAAAAACTCCAAGTAAGCACGGTTGAAATTGCATCAAATTGTTCTTGTAAAAGTGTGACTTGGTACCAGGGCACCACCATTTCAAGCTGAGCCCCACCTGAAGAAAGTGATGGAATTCCTAATAGCCCGGTGCTGCAGACGCTTGCCTCAAGAAGATTGCCCGCTTTGTAAGGTGCAAGCACTACCAACGGATCCCAAAGTGAGATATACGTAATAGTTGTGTACATTTGCCTTAAATGATGGCAGCATAATTTCCATCCTTAGGACATTGTCATGGACGGTAAGGATGACAAATATATAGAAAGAGTCTATTGTGGCCACTTATTTCACCATGGCTGCTTGGATAAGTTCATGAAAACACCTCCATTTCAAGGTAACGTTATATGCAGGCTACAGCACCAGAGTTCGAATAGATTGATAAATAATTAATTGATCCGTATTTCAGATGGTAAATCTTGTCCAAAGTGCAGTAAACGAATCTATCATGACAAATGGAATATCACTCCAAGGCTGGCAGAAGAGAGATGGGCGCACAAAGAAGCGAGGGAGCGAGAACTTGATGAAGTAGTCGACTTTTTGTCATGACACGTGCACTTCAAAAATATTGCCTGTTCTGCTGCATCGTGTGACATCATGTACCATGTTTGCCTGCTCATGGCGCGCCACATACATAAACCAGTAGTGGTAGGCCATCATATCCCTATGAACTGTCGTTGGCAAGCACTTTGTCCGGCCTCTTGATACTCCTCTAGCGTCAAAAAGTGCTCTCTGATATTATCCGTCTTTGACCAATACAATCCCCCTCGACATGCATACTCATCCGGCCTGTGAAATATTGGACACATATAGGTAAGTGACTTAGGAAAGACGGTTTGGTCTCACCTTTTCGACATTGTTACTCTCACTCTATATGATGACGGTGCAAGGCTCCTCACATCCTTCTCCACCCTGTCCCTGAAGTTCTCAAACAAGCAACTGCCTCCAGTTAGGACAATATTGTTGTAGAGATGCGGCTGCAGGTCTGTAGAAAAATGGCATTGGAAAAAAGATACCAATAATTTTTAGATTATGTACATACCCTGTGGGCACTTGCTAATGCTATGCACAATAGCTTCAGGAATACCCATTTGCGGAATACCAATGTCAGATGGATGAAATAGAATTTCAGGAACAGATACCCTCTCGCCAGCTATGCGCATAACCTGTTCCTCTTTCTTTCCATCTTTGCGAGTTTTTGTACGTTGCTGGAATATATGGTAAGAGGGTCTTTTAAGTACCAACTTTCACGCATTGCAACAGCGAAGACCCCTATACCTTGATGTATCCTCTATGAGTGGCTGTGTAATCCGGCAAGACATACTCACATAAAAGTGGATTTGCTTCGCCCTTCAGTCTTGCGGAATCCATGTCTTTGACAAAGTCCATACTGACATAACACACATCTTCTTTTACCTATTGGATGATATAAAACGTGATCGGCGCTGAAATATTTACAAAGACTATACGTTGCTACCAACTTGATTCATCACATAAGTTTCATCCATAACTTGCAGCTGTCTGTAGGATATAACCTCCTTGAGATGGTTCGTAAGAAGTTTACCTCCGGCATCGATTCTGTCGATTTGGATACGTATAAGTACGTAACGGTATCAAGATGGCGTCCATTGTATCTAGTTTCCACATACCTGATAAGAGCTTTGGTAATCTTCTTTCCCTGATTGTAAGGTACGACATGGGTGAATGAATATCCTGCATCAACAATCACACAGCAGTTTTCTAAAGGGAATTCTTCCTGGAACTGAAAAATATGTGATGCCCTTAGTGAAATCACTCACATGATGCGATTGGCAGTTTAGTGATAAAGTCAAAGGACTAGAATTTACTTGGTTGCGTTTCTTCAGCTTATATTTTACCTTATGATAGGACAAAGTTGTAGCATTAGTTCTCAATATACTCTGGAATTCATACTCCTCAAAAAACAACTCATTCATGCCTTCCTGAATGGTAGGGAAATTGAAATGTGGTTCAGTCAAAATGATGGATGTCTCCGAAGGTTTCACCTGAAAAGAAAGATGATGGTCGGAACAGCACGACCGATACAAGATGGAATACGGTACCGGTACTTACATTCAGTTCTTCCTTTCCAAACGCATGATCCCAAACTTGCCTTTGTGCATCCCAATTGACGAGATACCCTTTCTGAAACGGCAGCATGTAAAACAGTCCTGAGTGGTCCTTGCAGCTTTCAATCTGACTTGAAATAAACGAGGATTTTCTTCGTTCGACTTTTGACTTGAATATGCAGTTTGGAATTGATCTAGGAATGCCAACTCATTAGTAATTCAATAAACAGTGATAAAGTAGGATAGGCTACCTGACGTTATCCTCGACTCCCATTTTCAAACTGTATGCTCCAATATCCAAAACAACAGTATTTTTTCCGGTCATTTCGTTAGCACTGCGCTAGAACAGACTATGGAATTCACACAATCTGTAAATATCTCGCCTTTCACCAATATACGTTTGTTTCTTCCCTAGACATGAAATACGTTGAACAACGAATGAAGTCAGTAGCCGCAGAAGGAAATGAAAAATTGTGCCTTCCCGCGTCCGCACTTCATTTATGCAGACTGCAGCATTATGAATCTATAGCTAAATGGTGCACACTCTCTAAGTAACGAGTGTTTTAGTCGCAGATTACTAAATTACAAGCTCTACCTCCACTTTTCCCCCACGATTAAAAAAAATTAAATGAGAATACAGAGCACGAAACACTAATTGTAAGTGAAAGATGGTTCATTTTTGTTGCGAAAAGATTTTTCCTCTAGGCTCCTTGCACATGCTGTGGCTTGAAGAAGTGAATGCATCCAAATCAGTTTTCTGATGGGAAGAAAATTACCTCTGTCTGGCTGAGCCCGGTAGGTGTCTAGCCATAGCGCTATTCATCCCAGCTTGAAACTTGGCCTTACAGAGCACAGGAAGCCAGAAGACAGTCTCGGTTTTTGTTTGCAACGAGTGCATTGGAGCATGAATCACATGATAAGGGACTGCGGAATCGGGGTTCGTTGGATTGGATAGAGGAAGGTAACGATATTTCATCGATTCTTTGACGAATTTGTTGCGACTGGCCGTGAAAATGGACGATTTCTGGTTAATAAGTGCTCCTGGTGATCGTACACCTCATGAGACCTACGAAAAATTGGTAGCAGCAACAATTCGTAGGCAGCCAGATCCGCTAACGCAAGCATACAAATTTGAAATTCCGGACCTCAAGGTTGGCACATTAGATTCTTTGATAGGCCTCAGCGATGAGCTGGGAAAACTCGACACTGTGGCTGAAGTAGCTGCCAGAAAAGTGTCATCTTACATGGTCGAAGTTCTTGAAGATCAAGGGGATCAAGTTCGGAGTAACCTTACAGTGGGTAACAAATCCCTAGGTGAATATTTATGCCATTTTCGATGGGATGCAGCAAAATACCCTGTTAAACAACCATTAAAAAATATTGCTAACATAATCGCGAAAACGATAACGCAAGTGGAAACGGACCTAAAAACACGTTCACAGGCTTACAATGCAATCAAGACCAATCTGATGAATTTTGAAAGAAAATCGACTGGGAGCCTTTTGCTGAGAAACCTCAGTGATTTAGTGAAGAAGGACGATTTTGTTCTGGATTCTGAATACTTGGTGACGGTTTTAGTTGCGATACCAGTTGCTTCGTACACTGAATGGGCCACTACGTACGAACAACTTACGGAATATGTTGTTCCAAAATCTAGCAAAATGTTGTTTGAAGATCATGAATATGGCATATGGAATGTGACGCTTTTTCGAAAAGTTTTGGATGACTTCAAACGTGCATGCTCCAAAAATAAATATTTTGTTAGAGATTTCCAATATAATCCACAAGATGTCACCAATGAGAAAGATAAAGTCACCAAGCTCGAGTCCGACAAGAAAAAAATGCTTGGACCACTTCTGAGGTGGTTGAAAGTGAATTTTGGTGAAATATTTGGAGCGTGGATTCATGTGAAAGCGCTACGGGTTTTTGTTGAGTCTGTATTGCGGTATGGATTGCCTGTCAATTTTCAAGCTATCGTGCTCAAGCCACAGAAAAAACAACACAAGAGGCTTCGAGAAGCTTTGCGGCAATTATACATCGATCTGGACAGCACTGGTCTAAACAGTGGTGGGGATGATGAACCAATGGTCCCTGGACTTTCAGTAGGGTCTCAGGAATACTACCCATATGTGTATTACAGTGTTGCGCTCAATTTTGCCCCTGTTAAGAAATGATGTGTTATTTCTTGTCGGCGACCATGGAATGGGTGCAATATACGATAGATGATCTTCATTCTTGAAATTCTTATGACATGTTGTCCATTTTACATTATGCATTGTTCTATCATTTGTGTTTTGACCAGATTGTAGATATTCTTGTGAAATATATATCGTGGGAGGGGTATCATCGTGATAACGTGATTATGTTGTAAAATTGTTGTGGTCACTCGCTATGTCTCAAGAAATTTTGAGAAAGCCATGCGCGATGTTTTATACAGTCCTGTCAATTAAGCCAACCTAAACGGCTAGGTAATCTGCCATCATCTACTTCCCATTCACACTAATATACAATGAAGAAAACCCAGGTTCTCATTCCAGCCAAACCAGAACACAAAGGCAGGCCCCAAATTTGCAGCGTACATATCAGGCCAAAATAGTTTTTACTACTGTGCCATGCGTAATCATGTGTCTCCCCCCCGGATACTTATCTAGTCAGCCACTTTTCTCCTGCCATTCATTTTTGCAGGATAACCCCTTGACATTTCGTCAGCGCGTTTGTATGATATCTTGATACTTTCAATCCATTGCTACTCCAGTCTGTAGAATCCATCGAACAGTACAGGTAATGTGACAGCTTTACCGGCAGTAGCAATATTGTTACACACACTCGTGCAGGTGTAGATTTCAGAGGTGGGGATCATTAATATTATGTGTTTATGGTCATTGTAGCATTAGATGATCTTTGACCTATATATATCTCGTTTGCAAATGTCATCTATTTCTCTCATTTTTTCTTTCGTTGTGTATGTCTCATGATTATGACAAAGCTATAATATCCTCAACTAGAAGGTACAAATACCAATGAAATACTGTTGTCCTGGTAGTGCATTTATATTCCAGTAAATGTTATTGAATGCACAATGTTAATAATATATCCTTGTTCTTGTCATAACCAGTTATTGCTTGAATGTTGTTGTCTTTTGTGTTGCAGATCAAGTCTAACCCTATAAGGCTATGGGGCTATTACTTAAACTAATTGTTGTGTTCAGTTTTGCATCTTTGCCTCTTGCAAAGTATAGCCCGACTTGGGAATCACTGGATTCTAGGCCAATTCCAACTTGGTAAGTACCGTATCGGGCATATTATATATTATTATAAAGAATTATTGTTCTAATACTAGAAACTTTATTAAATAGATTTCCCACCTGTAGTTTTTTATTTGGCAACATATAAACTATAAACAATAAGGGTGTTAATTTGATGTGGCATGATTGGACCATTTATCTTGACAGTGTAGCATTCAAAAAACACCTGTTTGTTGTTATCTTTTTTGTACCGGTAATGCATAAGAGTATTTTCAATGGCTTTTGCAATGGAGCCATCTTGCAGCGTGAATTGGTTTGGTTTCTGTGTATGACATCACAATTCATGCTGCTTCATGTTTTCAGGTATGATGAAGCTAAATTAGGGATATTCATTCATTTTGGAGTGTTTTCTGTTCCAAGTTTCGGGGCACCCCATTCTGGCGGCACTGCTTCAGAATGGTTTTGGTGGTATTGGCAAGGTGTACACTCAAAGCCTTTTGTCGACTTTATGAAACAGAATTACCCGCCAGATTTTGAGTACGCTGACTTTGCTCCATTGTTTACCGCTGAATTCTTCGATGCCAATGACTGGGCTGAAATATTTAAGGTAAGTAGGCATAGAGGAACGTTTATGGTACAGTAGTCAAGTATACAAAAAAGGAAAATTTTAGGCGGTCATCTGGTACCAGTACGTGTATTCCTATGCACTTGAATACTGAACTTGAAAATACGCTAGGTTAGTCTTGCTGCTGGCCTTACAATCACAATTTTTGCTAGTCTCAACACTTCTACAACAAATTCACATCATTTTTAGAGTTCTGGTGCGAAATACATTGCTCTTACCAGCAAGCATCATGAAGGATTCTGTAATTGGCCGTCGGCTACATCTTGGAATTGGAATTCTATGGATGTTGGACCTCGCAGAGATATTGTCGGAGAATTAGCAACCGCCATCCGGAATAAAACAGACATCCGATTCGGATTGTATCATTCTCTTTTTGAGTGGTTCAACCCGCTCTATCTTGCTGACAAGAACAACAAGTTTAAAACCCAAGACTTTGTCAAGTATGATTAGTAGTCTGACTGAGCCTATAAGGCCAATTTTATGCATTTGATGATATCTGTGTATCTTACGTAGAAAAGTGTAAATTGTTGAAATCCCAGACTTTGGGACTGAACACATAGGTCTAGCCTAGGCCCATTAACCCAAGCATTATGCTGTATTTGCTGTACGCTATAAAGAGCAAGTAGAGATTTAGGACGTTGGCCCACATTGTCGTGATCCATGGCATTTCTGAACATTGCATGCATATAGGACCTACTATGAATGCATTGCATAGCCTATCCAGAAACTATTTGTCTTTTTTTTGCAATTGTGCTAGTAACTTAATTCCTTAGTATATACTTGCATTGACATTCCCATTGAACAAGTCATCTGTAATTCTGTTAGATGGGTGTACTAACTGCTCTTTAGGACAAAGACAATGCCGGAACTGTATGATATTGTCAATAAGTATAAACCTGAAGTGATTTGGTCTGATGGACAGTGGGAAGCTGATTCTAGCTACTGGACAAGTGCCGAATTTTTAGCATGGCTTTACAACGACAGCCCGGTTAAGGTACCATACTATTGTTACCAAAAATTATCATAATGCGATCTTGTGAATAAGCTGCAGTTGTAATCCTGTTTCAGGACACGGTAGTGACGAATGATCGTTGGGGCAGTGATACAACATGCAAGCATGGCGGCTTTTACACCTGTTCTGATCGTTTTAATCCTGGGAAATTGCAAAGCAGAAAATGGGAAAATGCAATGACTATTGACAAACTTTCATGGGGATATCGACGTAACGTGGACTTGTCAGCATATCTCACTATAGAAGAGCTAATTCAAGTAAGAGTAATAGTGACGCAATTAGAATTATTGATCTAGTAGACTTATTTTCTCGGTATGGAGCCAATTGCATAGGCCCAGCCCCTTTGAGTAGGCCTATTTGTTGTACCATACAATATGCAACTGTATATACATGGACTAATTTCTTTAGACTTGTAGCAATGCTGATCCAAATGTTGCTATTCCTCTTAAAATTGTCATCTTGATTTTTTCTTCAGACGTTTGTGAGCACGATCAGTTGCGGCGGAAACATGCTGATGAATGTTGGCCCCACAAAAGAAGGAATCATTGCCCCGATATACCAGGAAAGGCTGAAACAGATGGGACAGTGGCTCGGTGTCGTTGGTGAAGCGGTTTATGCCTCCAAACCGTGGACGCACCAAAATGATACAGCAACCAAGGGCGTATGGTAAGATGGCTAAAACCTCCTGCGCGGCTAACCTTTGGTTCAAAAGGTGTCCAAGATTATGGGATCACAATGTGATGTCTCGTGTGACATGAAATTTCATTTGTCTGGTGACTGGATTCATGCAAATTTACGATGTTTGATTTCTACGTTGAGGATTGAGCGATAGAAATAAGGATCCCCTAGGCAAGGATGTTTACAAGGAGCCTTGCTTTATGGGAAGAGTTGGGGCAGGATAGCCTTTCAGCATAAAAGCCTTGCAGCCAAATCATGTGTGGTTCAAACAAACTGCTGTAGCCAGCCAAGTGCGACAATAAAACTCAAAGGCATAAATAACTGATTTTGGACACTTTTTTTCAGGTACACTTCCAAGGGCAGTGACGCCTATGCATTTTTCTTTACGTGGCCAGAGTCTGGTTACTTGGTTTTGGGTTCAGTCATTCCCCGAAACAGCGATGCTAAAATCACCTTTTTAGGAACATCCATGTCGCTACATTGGAGTCAGGTACAACCGTCAGGCATAAGTGTACAGCTGAAGGATGTTCTCCCACAGCAGATCCCCAATAAATGGGTGTGGGTTTTGAAGCTACAAGGATTCCAGTAACATGATCGGTTACATTACTAGTTAACTACGATTAACATGTTATGCAATCAATATTCATGTGCAACATTATATTGCCATACAAATTTATCGACACAGATTACCTTACTCTGTATATTATAGCAGATGCATAGCGTGCATACGGTTTTGCTATTATTAACTGTGCAGTTACGTACTGTCCTGCGGGTATTTTTTTACTAGCCAAAAATGTCTTTTTGCTCCTGACTCTGAGGATTACAGTTCTTGAAGTAATGCATACTTTGTGTTTCTTTACCCTGATTCTTGATAATGCAAATGCTTTACACAATTTCTCCTGTTGTTCCATGTATTCATGCAGTAGTATCGACCTAACTATGTCTGGTTTATCAAGCTGTTTTCCTGTGCAATGTATCCAGTGTGCAATAAGGTTCAATGAGGAAATGTTTAAGTCGGCATAGATCACTTTGTGCTAGATATTGCATCACTGGCTTTTGATTGCGATTTCTGTATTAGTGCAAAAATTGATTGGCATTGAATTTGAAATGTGTAAATCGTTTTTCTGGTTACCTTATATTATTCATATACAGGTATAATTAAGCATAGAGACTTAGGTTCGATATCTTGCTGGGCATCTGAATTGACAGAGCCTGCTGATTTCTGTTACGATTGAGGTCAGTTGTTATTGTTGTTGTTTTGAAACTAGAATATGAATGAATGATTTTTGTTTCAGTTTCTGTATAGAATTGAGTGGGAGTCGTTGAATTACGTTTAGAAGCTGATGGTTTAAAATGAGGATGATATGCCTGCTAGTCTGTATGTCATTGTTTGTGAGTGTTTGGGGAAAATATGAACCAAACTGGGAATCACTGGACACAAGACCTCTTCCTTCATGGTGTGTTGTATTGTGAATTTAATTTAGAGTGGTTAATGATTTGTACTGATAAATTCTACCACTTTGATAGGTATGACGAAGCAAAGATTGGCATTTTTATTCATTGGGGGGTGTTCTCCGTTCCAAGTTTTGAAAATGAATGGTTTTGGTGGAATTGGAAGGCGCTCAAACAGCCACAATATGTTGAATTTATGAAGAAAAATTATCCGCCTGGGTTTCAATATTCTGACTTTGCTCCACATTTCACGACGGAGTTTTTTGATCCATACCAGTGGGCTGATATTTTCAAGGTAAACCTTTCATGTGCTTTAAAGTGTTTGCTCTGTTTTTTTTAAACGTTAGTTCTGATGTCGTAGTGGATGGAACTTAAACTGAAAAAAAGTCAAACACTAGATGGTGCTATATACCCCTATTTGAAATGATCTTCTAATTATTCGAATAATTTGTGATTCATCCGGAATATTCGATTCAATGTACTGTACATATCCCTACTGCTTTGCCATTGCTATTTATTTGTTGAGCCTTTGGCCATGGTCTGTACCTTAAAAGTACCTGACAGCTGTCAACTAGCGGTGACACTTGTTTTTATATTGTAGGGAATGGTTGCTCAATGCTCATGGATTCTTAGGTTGGCTAGATGATACTTTTTTAATGCCCAGCTAGTTGAATTTTTTTGGGGGGCACGGGCGTAGCTATTGAAAATTCTCTCTAGACTTGTAACTTGGATGAAGAAAATGCTCAGTAAAACAATTTACTTTGTCAGGCTTCTGGGGCAAAGTATGTTGTCTTAACGAGCAAGCATCATGAAGGCTTTACGAACTGGCCATCGGCGTCGTCATGGAACTGGAATTCGATGGATGTCGGACCGAAACGGGACCTTGTCGGAGAACTGGCTGCTGCAATAAGAAATAAGACAGATATCAGATTTGGAGTTTATCATTCTCTCTTTGAGTGGTATAACCCGCTATATGTCGCCGATAGAGAAAGTATATTTCATACCAATGACTTTGTGACGTAAGATTTTGTCTTCACATTTGCTGAGTAATTACTTATGCAGTGTTACTTGTTTTTTTTTCAGACAAAAAACAATGCCAGAGTTGTATGATTTAGTCCACCGGTACAAACCTGAAGTAATATGGTCAGATGGCCAGTGGGAGGCAAGCTACAAGTATTGGCAAAGTGCTGAATTTCTTGCTTGGTTATACAATGAGAGTCCAGTTAAGGTATGAGACTTGTTGTTTTGCAGTAAAGCACTCAGCTTGTGATCTAAATATTCTATTCAAACCACTGTGCTGTCTACTGATTGCTTATTAATTAACATAACCCATAAGGCTTCCGTTGAAGAGTTGTCTAACACAACTTCATTGCCTAGCTGGAAGGAAATACTTAGCAATGTTTCTTTTTTCTGGTATATCTATCTGCGCTATGTTTAAATAACAATGAAATTGTCCTTTTGAATACCGGTAACTCAATCTCGTAGCCTTGCATGTCTCGAATCTTTGTGTAGGGGTTGGTTGTATTACTTTAGCTACCTAATTGCTAAGATATATGACTACCGGTACTGTAATATCCATTTTAGGATACAATCGTGGTCAATGATCGATGGGGCATGTTGACACCTTGTATACACGGTGGATATTTAACTTGCAACGATCGATATAATCCCGGTGTTCTGCAACCAAGGAAGTGGGAAAATTCTATGACTATCGATAAAATATCTTGGGGTTACCGAAGAAATGCTAAACTTGAGGACTACCTTACTGTTGAAGAGCTACTACAAGTATGAGGACATTACCACGTTGGTTTAACTTGACAGGTTTAGTATTTGAAAAGATATTTGATGGTTCAGAATCCTTTGTCTACTCTGTACAACTTTACAAGAGCAGCATGCTATCCGAACTGCACTTTTCCCTGAAAATATTGGTTTAATGGGGCAGTAATCTATGTTTTGCTTGGGCGTAGTATTCCATGACAGGCTGGTACACTTGAGTTTCTGGAGTTCAACATGTTATATTTTGCTGCACTGTCCGGTGTCTACACTCCACAAAGACAATATCTGATATAAATATTAGACTATTAATATTTTGACCAGCGTGGGATAGGTTAGGAAATGAGGTAACACAATTTCAGTCAATGCTCCATCAAAAGCATTTTTATGCTCCTCGAAAGATGTCGGACAGGTTAAATCTGAACATGCATAACATAACTGTCCTTCTGATCAGGAGGTTCCAGGTTCGATTCCCGACCGAGTCAAATTGAAGAGTATGAAGACTTTAAAATTGTTATTTGTTTCTTTCCTTCTTGGCAGTCGGTATCGGGGAAGTGCGGAGAGCCGTGGTTGTAATAGTGATCCGGGCTGTAAACTGGAAGTATTGACTCGTATACCGTAAGCATTGACCTGGCGTAAATGACCTTAGTACAGTAGTTGAAAACGCCATAAATTTCAAACAAACGAACATGCATAACAAACAACCGTGGCAGGCTCTTCTCCTAAGCCGTTGTAATCTATTGGCAGGGTACTGAAGTAATTTAACTCATGTTTAGACTTTTGTGACAACTATAAGCTGCGGTGGAAATATGCTTATGAATGTCGGGCCAACAAAGGAAGGAACCATCACACCTATATTTCAAGAACGGTTGCTACAAGTTGGAAAATGGCTCGGTGTGGTCGGCGAGGCAGTATATTCAAGTACACCTTGGAAACATCAAAACGATTCCTTAACATCTGGTGTTTGGTGAGTGCGTCACAAAGTAATATTCGTCGTGATTTGAAAAGTAAAACGTTCACTTGTGATTTAGGTACACGGCTAAAGGGAATAGTGTCTATGCATTCTTTTTCAACTGGCCTGAACTGGGATTGCTCACATTAGGATCCGCTCAACCTATTTCTAATGCAGCTAACGTCACTATGGTCGGCACGACGATTCTACTAAAATGGACTCCGTTGAAATCTAGTGGAATTTCTGTTCAACTCGACTCCCTTTCCCCTCGACAAATTCCTAATGAATGGGTTTGGGTGTTGAAATTGGATGGATTTTAATTTCTAAATCTAAATATTGCAGTTGCTATTCTATGCTATTGTATTTTATCATTATGTCGAGTTTTCATTCCGTAATGCTGAATTTGCTGTAATAGTTTTATGCCAATTCCGCTTCAATGCAGCATTTGCAGTATCATTTCCTATGCCTATGCAATATTTTAGTTTGAACTCAACTAATTTATATGGAAGATCGCCTTTCAAATGTACAGTGCAATTTATTGAGTTGTTGTTCTTGTTTATGTTTATGCTAACGCAAAGTATTTTCGAGTTCGCTACTAGGCAGGGTCACTTGAAATATTATCCTGCTTTCTGTGTTTGTTAATGTAAATGCAAATTATTTTCCAATTAATTCTTTGCAAGGGAGCACACTCAAAGTCAACAATGACCACCCTGTATATGCAGACCATGCAACCATCAATAGGCTATTGTATGCGTATATCATGCGAGTCTGTATAAATGCAGCAAAAGAACGCAGGACAAAATAAACCATGTCCTGCCCTTACCCTTTTTACAAATGCACTTGAATGCATTGTGGCCTGTTGTTCCATTGGAGACTGATGTTTTGAATGCTGATGGCTTTTCATATCTGTCCGATCATGTAATATTCTTTTTGGTGAATTTCAGATTCATACTTCTATATAGGCTAATTAATAGCTTGTATTATATTCTTCACAATGAGTGACGAATTCAGAGTCCATCATGATGTCAACCAGATTCTTCAGTTATTAAAGTATGCTTTGTTGTTCCTGTTCGTAAGCGAACTTATTTAATGGATGCGGCTTTTTTAGAGTTGATAAAGGAAAGGCTGAGGAACACACTGAGATTTTACTGAAAAAGAAAGCTCCATTTACAACAACTCAGGTGGAATGATGGTTTGGTGTGTTGTTTGCGTACCGATACGTTGAATCTACAGTTGCTTTGATCGATCGTGCAGTGCCCAATGTGGCTTAATGCTGTTTACTCTAAATGTTGTGTCGAATCGAACGATACAAAATTTATAGACCCTTGTCACTTTGATGCGAATGGGGATCCAAACTCTTAACATTTCTTCATGGGTGATCTTTCTTGTGACTCCCTTTACTTACACACAAGACTGAAAAAATGCAGTGCAACTGTCAAGACTTGTGCCACGGTGTGCTGGCAGTAACGGGTTGCTTCCCGACTTGCTCGCAATGGTGGCAAATTTAGAAAGCCTTAGCACCAGTTCAGAAAATTGTTAGAGAAATATCACCATCACCACTGAGAAAGCATAGTCTGTTGCAATTTTCTTGGGTTCTTCACATCACTTAGTAATCTGAGAATTTGTTTTGAATTTGTTCAAATGATAAAATTTCAATGAAGTTACTGTATCTTAATATTTGAGGTCTAATTTTACCAGTCCATGTTGAAGTCTCAGGCAAGAGTTGTTCATTGCGACATGGTGGTACGTTGCGGTAGAATGTGATGTCTCTATGTGTCATTGATGGCTGGAGTCAAGCATGAATGATAAACTGGCTGCATTTTCGGCGTCCATGTTTATTATTATACTTGAAATTCCATGGAAGTAGTTGGATGTTGGTCGTCATTTTGTTACGTTTATGTCATTTATGATGTCACGTGGTGTCTCTGTTCTTGATGCAACACCGTCAGACTTGCACAATTCTTTCCCATCGTTTCAACCTCCCGCATGATTTGAACTTTGTCATAACTCATATCTGTACTCGGAATGTAGTTGGGCCAAAATTCTGAAACTCTATCTGCATGGTGTTCTTCAGTATAACTTCCCTGGGACTCTTTTGAATTCTGATATATACCGGTATCGTATATACTTCTGTCACTATTTCTGTGAGCTATGAGCATGATTGTTGGTACATTGGCTATGTGACCATGGTTATGCTAAGTCTTTGACTTCCAGGTGGCATCACGAAACGCAGCTGTGAAGATCTGTGAGAAAGCCTCCAAACCGAATGAATTTTTGAGTCGCTATGAAGAGCTCAAATCGAAAAAGTACGATTTTGCTGATGTCGGTGCAATTTCCAAATCATTCGATATAAAACCTTGTTAATTGTATTTCAGTGTACGAGGTCTGGATGTGGCTGTGCATTTGCTGTCAAATATTAATTCCAGCCCGGCTGTTCATGCTATGTTGACAAAAAATGCAGAAGACCGAGGCGACGCGGCCAAGATGATACCAGTTGCTGCATCAGTTGATGGTATTTCGAATATCACTTTACCAGCCTCTGGAACAAGGGTAACACAAAAAGAGTTATCAGAAGTAAGGCAAATTTGGTTACAGCAGCCATTTTTTCACAAATATGCCATTTTGCTTGTATTGTTGTCTTGGTTCAGGACGATTGTACATTGACAACGTGTTAAATGGCCTTACATGCAAATATTCATCATTGCCTTCGTTCGCCGTCTTGATGGGGAAGCTTTTCTCAATTAATTTTGCAACTAAGGTGTACTGTTATGCACCACGTGTTTCTCTGCACTGATTTATTAAAACAAAAGCCATCCTTTCATCTTTCTTTCATCTTTCTCTCTTTCATCTTTCGCAGCTTCAAAGCATGCTACAGAAGGCAACGGACGGATCCAAAGCGACCATCATTCCTTCTGTTGAGGCATTCAGGAAGACTTTAAGAGATCAACACAATGCACGAAGACCGAGACAGCACCCAATACCCGTCATTCCTAACTGGATGTCCGGAGAGAATGGAATAAAGTTCCTATCATATGACTTTGTGTACAATTCCAGCGCTCATCATCCGGTAAGAATGCTCAGTTGTCATTGCTTGGTTTTGCATCGCGGAGGTCATTTGTATTTTGTTGCCTATCAAAGTGCTCTTCGTGTTCTGGAATGCTTCCAAAATAGCGTTCAAGTGAGGTCCCTGTTTTTTTGCTGTACTTCTGAATGTTATAAAATGTCTGCCGTCTGATCGGAAGGTTCTGGGTTCGATTCCCGATCGTGTCAGACTGAAGACAACAAAATGGTATCTGTTCCTTCTCTGCTTGACATTCAGTAAAGGGGGAGTGTAGAGGTAGAAGGCTGCGGTTATGACAGTAATCAGGGTTTATAAGATGAAAGTATCAACATGCATACTAAGCATTGAGCTGGCGTATATGACCTGAAGTCATTGAGAACTCTGTGGTACATTTAACGTCCAGTCCAGTTCATAGGAATGCAATTCACAAGGTTTCGGAGCTCCGCTTGTTCATCCTGTGAAGATGGAATCTGATTGACATTCATATTTTTCATTTCAGAATGTATCAATTGGATCCTTTGACGTCCGTACTCAAGAACAAGAAGTTATCAGAGACCTTCTGATGATTCTATTAGGCAATAATGGCATATATATCCTGGTCAGGCCTCCAGAGGATAAATCTGGTCGTCGTAAATTCATATTAGACTCTACAATGGGTTAGTGAAATATATCAGCTCACACAATGCTGTAGAATTATCTATTGACTTATTTTGTGCAGATGTGTCGATCACCGAAATTGCAAAATCTCTCTTACCAATTGCGTCGTCTTATTCCATAGTGAACAAGTTTATCGAAGGTAGGAAATGTTATGCTAACGGGCTGGTTCCTTCCAAGCGGATTGAAGGAATAGATACTAATTTTTTAATTCTTTTATTTCATTCGTTCTGGAATCAAACCCTTTCCTTGATATTTCTTGTAGGTAGAAAATCATATATGCTACGACCTATAAGGCTGTTTCGTGATGTCTACTTTCTGTGACGTGACACCGAATTAGACAATATTAGTGTATCTATTTTACTATAGACTCCCGTTATGTGCCAGTTCTCAGCGACACCAAATGAAGCTGAAGTATTGTGTTGTATATTTATTCACCGGCCGAGCGACTCACACATTTCAGCCCAAGAGTGGCAGACAAACAGAAAAAGATAAAAAAAAGACCAGTAAGAAGGAGATGGGGGCCGAGTACGGTTACTAATACCCCCCTCCCTTCTTAATAAGTATGCGAACATGTAGTATTGGTTTACCTGCCTTGCCTGAATGAGGTAGGGCCTACTGCTGGTTCCATTCTTACCGTCTTGGGTTGTGATTCGGTTATAGTTTTTACTGTCTGTATTCGGCGACTATTACTTGGAATGCTTGGAGTGTCATGTTTAGTTTTTAGACCTTTTGGTGTATGGAAAATTTCATAGCTTATTCAAACTTGTATGTTTAGAAAAGTCACGGTTTGAATATGGACAAGTCAATCATGCTTTATGTTCCGCTATGAAAGGCATTCTCAAGGTTAGTTTGGAATATACATGATCAATTGTCGTTTGAATATATGTCTTCAATGTACTGGATGGATGGATAGGGACATGTGTGGCTTGTGTGCCGGCTTCCAATTACCGGTAGGTTTGGGACATGTGTTGCCTATGTTACCTTATGAACTGAGATATTGTAGAAGCTTATTGCTACATTCTGACATTGAAGTCTATGAAATATGTGCTCGTGGTATATATACAGATCTTTTTAGACTAAAAGATGAATGATTTGCCTGCGCTAAGCAAACGTGCTTGAGGATTTTGGCATAAGGTGGTTGGTTGAACAACCCCTTTGCCATGTCAGGATGTCATGTCTCCTGATATCATAGGCCTCAAGAATGCCTGTCAAATGTTTTAAATTAAGTCGCTCATTATGTTACCACAGAAGTAGTAACGACCCTGTACATTTATATTGCCAGTACCTTTCCCTTGTCTTAGCCTTATTTCTTCACAGGACTATCGTTCCAGCATTGCACAGCTTGAAGGTCAATGTAACAGCGGTATCGTTACACTGCAAAGAATGATGTTTCTACTTCAACCGGCGCTTGAACAAATGGCAAAACTTGCCGATATCGCAATATCCATCGATGAAGGACATCACATCGGTGGATCGGTGTTGTCCTTGCTGAATAAGAAGACACTAGAATCTATTGGGTACGTTAAATTTCATCTTAAAAACGCCAACTGTTTTGATGTGTTGGTTATTATTTCTTTGTCTCTGACAGTGACAAAGTAACGGAACGACTGTGTGGATATCTTACACAGATAGCCAGTGTCCCATACCTGGAAATGTTAGAGAAATGGGTGTACCGGTAAGATCTATTGAACATAACTTATTATCGTTCTTTGCCTTAAATGGAGAAATGTAGTTTCCTACAAATCCTTGTTTTCAGGCTGCGTGGCATGTGCAATGCAGCAGTAGAAATATATCCCCGTGACGGGCTTTGGCACCAGCCTGCGATGTCGTCAGATGAATCGTTTGGCATGATGACCAATGTGACGTGTTTAGCGATGCCTTTTTTTTAAAACCGCCAAACCGTGCGACGTAATTATAATTGCGAAACCGCGGAGTGAAACTTGCGTTGCTCAAGTAATTTTTTTAGGAATAGTCAGGTTATGTTATGTCAGCTGACATTTGTAATCGCGCTAACTTCCAGGTAACGTTTGATTTTGTCTTTGCAACTTGATACAATTTGAAAAAAGTGTTAACTCGTGTAACATATCATTATGGTACGGTTTCGTAAAGGTATAGAAAGTTTCTATAATTTGAATATGAGACCTCTAAAGTCTCTGAGTTGTGTCAAATCAAATAACTTGTAGCTTTCTTTAGCTGCCGGATATTTTCTCATTCACAATAGAATACATCACTTTGTAATTTATTATTTGTTGATTCAAACCGGCACAGGTATGTACTCCCTGAATCGTCTTCATCTGCTTTTGGCACCTATTCGCTGGTACAGTCCACAGCAGATTGAACCATATGTGGATTTCGCTTTCCTGATGTAACCCTAACCCATTTATCTAGCCATGTGACCAACGGCATTCTTCTAGTGATCCTTATCGTACATCCATGTGGATCGCTTTGTGAGCAATTGATCATGTTGTACTATCCTCGTAAACTCGGAAGGAAACAATTGTTATAAGGGATCACTGTGAGACGTTTATTTGACGTAATTACTGTGCTGTCACTATCTAAGCTATTTAATCTGGATTGATGATGATGTAATCATATATTTTCTGTGTCATTGGTGTCATGCGACTCGTTTTTTTTGTTCAGAGGCCAAATCAATGATCCATACGGCGAATTTATGATCGAAGAAAACAGAAAGTATTCAAAAGAAAAACTCCAGGAAGAGTATAATGATAAATATTGGGAGTTACGTTACACACTGTGTCGCGACAGAATACCAATATTTCTTTTAGAGGTATTGCGCAATCTTTCAGTACTGACGAGCATTTCTTGTTAATGAATATGCATTAGGGCTGTTCAGAAAATATTTTTTTTAACGTTTTTGTGCTTATGGGCTAAAAATGTCAGAGTGGTGGGAAAAACACTTTGTACCAAATGTGGCTTGGTCCAGTATATAATTGCCAAACGCTGAGAGAAAACTTTAAAGAAAATTTTTTTGTGTGCAACCCTGTTATGTATGCATTGATTTCACAGAGTGCTGAGAAAATCCTGAGTACAGGAAAATACCTCAATGTCGTACGAGAATGTGGAAAACAAATCAATTGTCCGGGTGCAAGAGAAATCATATACAGTTTGCACAAAAAAGAATATATTCGCCAAATTGATGAGGTGACTATGTCCAATTTTAAATTTTGAGCAAATTCAATGCACCAGCACTAAAAGTAGAACTCGAACCGGCATACTTCAAACATGATGGCACCTAAACACTCTGTTTACTGCTTTTTCTGCTTTCAAAAATGTAGACAAAGTTTTTTAAGTAAAATGTACACGACACAAAGCAGCATACACTGATGCTATTGTTATGTTGCTTCCTCCTGGCTGTACCGTGGCAATATTTTTGCCGTATATGATCATGCCTTTCAAACGTGTGGAAGACAAAGCAACTGTGTAATGTACAGTCAGTGCTAGTCCTAGTAGCATTCCTCCACTGCTCCATACTGTATGTTGTTTATACATCTATCAGTATTTTCAGCTTGTTCAATACATTTATGTACAGTAATCCATCAATAACCACGATTAGCTTTTCTTGTCTTTCAATATGTTTTTTCTTACTGCCAGGCCCATGATTATGCCAGCAAACTCCTGCTCGATTTACTAATGCAAGAGCACAACCTCCGCATGCGTCTGAAATCAGTGAAGCGTTACTTCTTGCTGAACGAAGGCGATTTCTTGTTGCATTTCATGGATTTAACCGAAGACGAAATGAAAATGCCGATGGAAGGTAACAATGTGCTGAATTCATAGAAATCATGTGTGGTTTTTAAGTAATTGTGGTTTGTTTTTATAGATATAATGCCGTCCAGGTTGCAAACACTTCTGGAACTTGCCTTGCGGATGAGTGCTGCGGATCACGATCAGTACAAAGATGACTTGAAGTAGGTGTTTATAATGTCATATCCTCCTGGTTTCCCTGTTTAAATGTCCTTGTTATTCTATTCCACAGGATTGTACTCTTGAATTACGATTTGATCACACAACTTGTACGGATTTTGTCGATTGATACCCATGAGGAAAGTGGTAAGGATGAGTGTGTTGTTTGAGTATTTGGATCAAAGTCACCCTCACCGTGCATGCATACGGAATAAGATGTGTAGCACTAAAGAAAATTCCACAACTCCACTTATGCCTCTGACTGCCTGACTTGACATGTGCTTTACCTCAAAGATTCGTCACTTTAAACACTGATGAGTCCATTTTTTGTTCTGTAGCAATCAAAGGTCTTGATCCTACAGAACTGCGCCTCAGTGGTTTGGAGTCATTTGCATTCAACTACACTGTACACTGGCCATGGTCGCTTGTCATCTCCAAGAAATCATTGACCAAGTATCAGGTTAGTTATGAGTAACATGTAGAATTGGTTGAGAATTGAGAAATGCAATAATCCTGCTTTGTTTAGATGCTGTTTCGTCATTTGTTCTACATGAAGCATGTTGAAAGACAGTTGAGTGTCGTTTGGATGATGTACAAGACAACGAAAAAGGAGGCTGTCTATTCAAAACGCTGGTTAGTAATGCTCGTCGAATTTTCTCAGTGTGGATCAGATGAGAAACATTAGCAAGCTTTTCTGTTTGATTCTGGGCCAGACCGAATTGAACACTTGATCAAAATAACCAACCAAAAATCTGATCATTTCTGTTTTGCACTGAAATCACATTGTCTACAGTATGTTGCCATTTCAACACTTCGCCTTACTGCATGAGATTTAGCCATTGGCTTTTTGCATCATGCTACTACTCAATAGTACTGATGCATGTGCAGAAAAAGTTATGCTCTATTTCATCAAGGGCAAATGGGATTTGCACAAATATTTGGTCTGGATTGATCCGAATATTCAATTCGAAACACCTGTACCCAACCGTGAGCACGACTTGAGAACAAGCTTTCATGTCATTTACTTCCAGTCGAAAGTGAAATAATTTTAAAAAAATTTTAAATCCTGATCGAACAAATCAGGGATCACTTGCACTGGTGGTCAGCGATGATGTCGTACCTCAAATTTTGCTAGTCAGCATGATGCTTGTGCAAAACAAAATTCATTCAGGTTCGGTTGCTTCGCCTTGGTTGAGTCAGTCGACTTGTTATGTTATTAAGGGTTGACTTCGTACTTCACATTTTGATCTCTTCTTTGCCAGGGTCATGAAGGCATTCATCATCAGGCAAAGGATGTATCATTTCATTTATAATTTTCAATACTATATGATGAATGAGGTGCTGGAACCAAACTGGTTTGAACTTGAAAGCAAATTAGAATCGGTAATTTTGCTTTGTGAATGTTTTTTTGAAACTAGAATCAATCGAGTTCTCTTATTAATGTTGTTTCAGGCAAGGAATGTCGACGAAGTGCTTCAATTTCACAACGACTTTCTACAGCAATGCCTCAAAGACTGTCTCCTCACTAATACGTCTCTACTCAAAATATTGAGCAAGCTGCTTATGTTGTGTGTTAGCTTCTGCAATTTTATGCAAGTACGTTGATTGTCAGACCCCCCCCTTCTGGATAGTGATATTATTATACTTTATGCAGTGATGCAATAATTGAAAATTTGTGATGTTCATGTTCACTCTTCCAGTGTTTTGAAATTGATATTGTTCATACCAGAGATTTCACCGAACAATTGTGGTGAGCAACTTAGTTTTAAAGTATTGCGCTTCCTGTACAATGAATATGCCGAGGCTGAACCTCGCTACTGGCAATTGACCATCATGCCAGTGCCTCAAATATCAAGCTGTTTGGGTGTATGGCCGGTTGAGGAATAGAGGGAGACTGCGTTTGCTGGCAATTTTTTAATGTACAACCAAATTGCTTACATCGCGATAATCTCTATCGTAAAATTGTCTGCCATCGGTTACTATTAATAATTCATATTTGGCGAGGTGAAAAGCGCTGCAGCAATTGGCACACGATCAATAGGCCTTGTGATATGTCTGAAATCTTATGAAGTCAGTCTTACAAGTACAATATACTGCAGCTTTGAACAATATACATTGCTTGCAATCAATGATATACCTTCTAATAATAATCTGTTCCATTTTAGAGTGTACACAGGCAGTTGGACAGCAGCTTGTTGAGTGAATCATTAGAGCATTCAACACTGTCAGGACCGCCAACAAAACACGAAGTAAAGGCACAAGCAAAAACAATCGCCACCACCACAAAGGTACGATTTCAATCATCAGTACTGTGTTGATTTGATCGAAATTATGCGACACTTGCTTAGACGACATTTCATTGTTAACGCAGTAAAATATTGTGGAGGTCACTGTTTATTTTTGTCTTTATTTGATTTTTGCTGCATTTTAACAAACTCAAAACACATTACACACTACTGGTGCATATGCATATCATGCGAGTTGATTGCGAACGATCAATAGATATCGCAAAAAAGATTTACTACAGATTTAAAGTGAAACCTTGGTTTATAACTCAATTATATCTTGCCGTTGAATCTATGGCGAATCTTCTTCATGATATATATTGTTAAAGAAATAAATTGCATGGTCCATATCGAAAAACCGGCACGTTAATGATTTGCAGACATTTGGAAAAAGTAACATGCAAATCGTGCATGCATGGGAATTGTCTGCATTTTATGCAATTTATGCATGTAATAGATTTGGCAAAAATGCAGTTAATTGTCATGAGCTTCAATGGAGCGAAGCCAACGCACGTTCCATATATTCGTTGGGAAAAAAACTGTTTCTATTGCAACATACGATTCATTGGAAGTGGTCATGACTGACCTTTGAGTTTTGGATATTACAATCGTGCTCTTTACTGCACTGTTTTTCCAGACTATAGACCAAAGTGTATATAATATTTTATATGTTGCTCGATAACATCCTACCTTGTTGTCAACAGGAAGTGTCGGGTCATCTTGGCGAAGTTGCGTCGACGGAGGAGTATCAAGAAATCGTTAGCAATTTTGAGAAGAATTTTGAAGAGAAATTCATGGAGCTGTTGGATCGTGTTGGCTTCATTAGTCGGGAACAAGGCCAACACGTCATGTTCAATATTATCCACAGGTTTGTGAAGGCATATCTCTGTCATGAACTAATCCATTCAAACTGTACATGTAGTCGTAACGCAGACGTCAGACTTCTCTGACTTCGTAGTGTAATGGTATGGGTCGTCGGCCACGAAACCGGTAGATCCCGGGTTCAAATCCCGAGACTGCATTATACCAAAGACGTTAAAAATGGTATCCGTGGCTTCCTCGCTATCCAGCCAGCGCATTGAGGGTAGCCTGGCGCTTCGTTGCGATAGCCTACCAGCTATATCGATGCCTCCTTGTCCAGCCTGCATATGCACCAGTGCTGTGTGTTTATATCATGTGAGTGTCTGTGTAAATGCAACAAAAATCAAATAAGGACAAAATAAACAGTGTTCTTTTCTTTTGTAATGATATTTGTACCCAGGAATAAACACAAAGAGACTTGGCCTTTGGGCTAAAAATCTTTCAGTAATTGTCATTTTCATGATAGGCCTGAAATTAATAGTGGTGAAGGAAAGCGAATTTTCTGTCAAGCATCCTTCTGTCTCTACTTTGCAATGCATAGGCGCTGCTTGTGGCTGATAAAACATGACAAAGCCGGCAACATGCTTTCCGCGAAATCGCTTGTGTTTGTAGAAAGTTGCTGGTAATCTGATATGTTTGGAAACAATTCGCGGATATAAATTAAATTTATGCGTGCGCTCACGGGATGCGCTTCCCTGAACACGTGCACTGTGTATGGTTTGACGCCAAGCGATCTTAATTCCTTAATTAATTCATTCCTTGCTTGATGGCAATTGCGACTTGCATATTATCAACCACAGCAACTAGGAGACCTATAAATGTACTCGTATTTCAAACTGTCTCACCGTGAAATTTCATATTGCAATGTTCTCTATTTGACATTCGAATAAGAAAAAAATACATTAGGAGAACACAATTGCTTGCTATCGACAATAGTTTTTACATCTTTGCTGATGGGATAATCCTATTTTATAGATTGGATTTCAACGACTATTACACAACTAAACTGCAGGATTTCTCAAGTTCAACGCCTAATGATCAGTAAGAGAAATAATTCAACTGAACACCAGCGTGGTGGAAACGCGAGGGAGAGTTCAGTTACTTGCATCAACATTTGTACTGAATACACCTGAATTGTAACACTGTTTTCTAAAAACGTACAGCTATTTTTTCAAAATACACATGTTTGCCAAATGGTATTTTTCCTCTTAATATGTTTACGGTTGCAATTCCAATCATCTGAGTCTGCTGACTTTTAAGGCGGATATTGATGTCAGGGATCTCTGAGCGTTGCAGAAATCTTTGAGTGAGACGTTACGGTACATAGCGTTGTCTTCTTTACTGGGAGCCGCATGATTTGTCCAGTTTGGCAACCTCGTCCCGCGAGGCCTCACGGTTTTAATTTGACATTTTATTTGGTCTTCCTTTTAATATTCGCACCTTGCAACTTGAGCTGCTTCTTCCATTCCTTGAGTGACTTTGGTGCTTTCGCGCTGTGCATCGTCACGTACGTTCGCGATAACGTTACTACTTTTTCTGAGTTTTTCCTTTGCTCGAGACCTTTGTCCATAGTACAGTATTCGTCTTTCGCGTCGGAGGAAGTTGTTGCGTTTGCTCCAACGGTGGCGTAGCCGTCCTCTGTTTGAAAATCGTAACGTCGTTCTTCGCTCGATCCCATTGGAAATACGGGCGATGTTGGCGTAGAGTAGGCATTGGTTTCCTCCGCTGAAAGTAACGGAATGATTATTGGGTGGAGGAATGATGTAGCCAACCGAGATTATATTGGCCATAGGCCTATTCGAAAATAGAGTCGGGTCTAGGCCTAACCGTACTGATGCGGCTTACCTCCTTCATACTCGCAATCGTCGTCGATCAGGTTCGGGCTTATGCCTATCATCGTAGCATCCATCTTAGAGTCTGTAAAAACCAAACAATGGACCGTTTTAGTACATACGCGGCTGTCACCACTGACCACTCGCGTCCACAAGACTCTCTAGTCGACACTTACCTGATGGCGACATTTTCTTCTGGGGTACACGTTGTGCTGGACGGTTTATTCTAATGCAAGGCGTCTCGTAACCGTCTTCATCTTTGTCCACGGGTTTAGGTGAAACGGGAATTCGGTAAATTGCGCAGTTAGCATCGTCGGTTCCATCACCATGCTTACAATCCTCAGCGGAATTTCTTTTGTTGTCTGGAAATATTGCAGTGTCGCTTATAAAAGTCTGTCAATGTACCGTAGGCCTACAATTCAGTAGGTTGCTATTTGTTGCTACCTTGTTTGTTAGACATCTGTGTGGTGTGAAACCCGCTGTCTCGGCTCGATGCTTGTTGTAAATCTTCGGTGATGAACGATGTTGGTATTTCGTACGTGGTGGCGTCTTGATCGCGATCGTAGTTGATTGGTGAACTCCCAGCCTCGGAAGATTCGTCTAACAGAAATCGATATGCGTTAAAAGGGAATTCCGCACGCATTCAGTTACGCATGGGCTATAGGAGTAGGCCTACAGCCTAAATTCCAATGTGTTCATACAGGCCGACAACTTACAAGTGGCTGGTCCTTCATTAGAAATGTTTTGATACACAGCTGTGTCATCTGTTGAGCCACTGACGACCGACTCCTCCTTTCCAGACGATTCTGAAAGAAATGCGCTACTATTTTGAACAGTTTCGTTTATCAGACAACGTGTTGTTTACAGTGATAGCCTATAGACTTATAAACCTGCGTTTTCCATGCACTTCGGCTAATGATGGATAAATCGGGCCGATTTAGCCCAGCCGATATATTGAGGCACGCGATAATATTTGCTCGATTAGCGATAAATTGGTATCAGTCAAGCAAGGAGATCGATGACCTATATAAACCTTAACACTTACGATTTATAATTTCCGTACCTGACGCAGTCGTATTCTGATAACCGGTGAGGTAGCCCGCGAAAAAGGGTATTTCGGTGTATGTATTCTCTCTTGCCTGTTAAAAAAGCATTTGAGATTGAGATTACCCCCCAAAACGAAATCGCGTCAATGTTTGCCCCGCTGGGTTAAATAGGCTACTACCCATTACTACTGGCCACTCCGAGATAATCATTTAGAATAAATTCATGATGGGCGGGGAGAGTAGGTTAATTCTGATTACTGTCATCAAGCCTCATTTATATACCTCACCGAGCCACATCTGCATCGGACTATCGGGTAGCGTCTGTCCACTAGGAGGCTTGATTCTGGACGTAACAACGGCATTATTGGCGTGTGTGCAAACTGCATAGCTGGCTGTTGATGCTTAGCAAATGTATCATAACCTGTAGCCTACCCGTTGCAACGTCCCTTCTGGTACATCTTCATACAGCGATATGGTGGTAGCTGTTTCATTTACAGCTCCTCTGCTCGGTACTTTCCCACGTTTCTTTAGAGTAACGATAAGTACAACGACCGTTAATAAAATCAGTAATGCAACAGCTCCGATCACGTACAGATACCTGAAGTAATTTTTCAATCATGTTTAAAATTTGACCAAGTAGGCTACCTAAAACTGATGAAATGACGTCAAAACCACAATGCCCTACGTATGGCCTATTCTTATAAGGTTACCTAATGCAGAGAACACAAAATCAGGTGTTGCGAAAACATGTTTACCGTCAACAACATTCACCACCAGACTTGATTTATTCAGAATTATTTGCGTTCACAAGCGATCGGAGCTATCCTCCCTTCATCATATTAGTAATTTAAAGCAGACGATGATGACAAACACGTAAAACGGTCAAGGATTGTTTTTCACTGTTCAGTTGGCCGAGTGGTTTAGACTGTCCGCCTTCTGATCGGGATGTTCCGGGTTCGATTCCCGACCTAGTCAAATCGAAGACTTTAAAAATTGGTATCCGTTCCTCCCTGCCTGGCGGGGGAATGCGGAGAGTCGTGGTTGTAATAGGGATCCGGGCTGTAAACTGAAGTATTGACACGTGTACCGTAAGCATTGGCCTGGCGTAAATGACCGTAGTAGTTGAAAACGCCATAAATTACAAATAAACTAACAAAACAAGGCTCCTTTTTCCAATAAATTTTTGCATCGCCATGTTATTAAACTGACAGACTATACCAAATAGCTTGGGCAGACGTATTATTATCTTACAGGAAACACATTGTTGTGATGAGCAAGCATCAATTTAGCATCGGTAAACGTTTCCGAAAGTTGGACCTTCATCCGAACACGCAAATAGCATCAGTATAGCTAATACATCATGACAGCGCCAATATACACCATAGGCCATTGTATTACAAACGTTGCTGTTTATGGACGAACTGTTGGCCTACTAGTACCTAATTTTGTTGGCAATAATGGATTTGAATTCCTAATCAGATCCTGTATGTTCTCTCTAAATAACAAATGCCTACATTCCACATTGTGATGTACTCGTACTGTAATTCTCATGCAGGCGTACAAAACTGCTTACTGAGTAAACGAATCGGTTGCTTCAAGATAACGAACGGTTAATGAATTGAACCTAAACGGATCCCTCTGATAGCCCGAGTGTAACCCAGGTGTGGGAGACACAAGTGCGTCGCATTTTGAAAGCATCCCGAAATAATGAAAACATACCATAATCCCAATGCAGTGTTAGTGTTGGGCATTCGGCTAACTGTTTCTTGGGCCGTCACAGTATCGTTAGTTGATGATTCCGTGGCATAGGTTGTAAGTGGTAATGCCGTTGTCTCCATGCCTATTGTTGGTACGGCAGTCGAAATTTCAATCGGCCAGTTACCTGAAATATTTGTAATAATCGTCAGCCATGACAAACGTCTATACTGTACAAGTTCTATCAAGTATCGGTTCCAATTAAGTTTGCGGGTTCGGAAGCACTTCCGAACGCTAACACCTGCGATGGTAGCCTACACCATCAGATTAGCCTGCCCAGTTTCTCTAGTTCCTAAAGTATTTTGCCAAGTTTTCCCGCTCATTCAGCTGCTCATTCTATATAAAACAACCCACTCAAACATTGTGACTGATGCGTATGCGAAGAGGCCTTGCGTTATACGTCACTATACATTCACCATTAGTAAATTTATCTACCTGTTTTGTATCTAGCATCCTCCTGCTACAAACAGAGCATGTATGGGGCATGCAGACTTGCCCAAGTCATTCTTTATTTTTAAGCACTTACAAGTTGTGAGATTACAATATTCCCATCTTTTGTCTTTGTTGATTGTGTAGCACCAAGGGCCGTTGACATCAGCATCTGGATTCCGACAATAGTTATGATGTCTGTCATTCTCAGGAGGCAGGAAATGTGGCGAGTGGGGAGTTTGTACATCCCAACGCTGGCAAGTAATATTGCTTACAGTGTAGTTACACTCGTTCATGACCAAAATGCTTCGTCTGCAATATGCAATTTATACGCACTGCAAATATTCGTAAACAAGGTTTATAGACAAATTCCGGTCAAGACTGCATGAAAAAAGGTGTACACGAACTATTTGATATTCGATACACCCTATTACTACAGTATTCCCACATTTCTGAGTTACTTCACTGCAGTTTATAATAGACTAATTCCACGCGGAATAGAAGAATATAACATGGCCGACAAATACGGCGAGAAACTTTTTTTAAGTACACGCGGCGTGGCAACGCTTCGGTACAAAAAGAATCTTTAGGTATACACCTCGCTACGATATTTCGCGATTGGCCCTTTCGTCATTGGGTATTCGCAAAGCATACTGAATCGCACATGAATCCGTGGTTTTTGCGGATGTCATTCCTACGTTATACCGTAGCAGCCCTCCCCATTTAGCCGGCATTTTAGGATAGGTTGTTCGTGGTCATGCACCTTTCAAGCGTACAACGTGAACATGCAGACTAGCCAATGTAGTGGTCGATTGAACCGTGTTTCACCACCTCTTCACACAGCCAATATAATGCTGAGAGCCTGCCAGAGAATCTGCAGAAGCCCGCATTCAAGTCTGTTAACGTAGTTGATGCAATTCGAACCACCAACCTCGCGAGTGAGCGCCGTGGAGATTGGCCATTTGTGCCATCTCGCCCTTGCCGACAGTATATTGACAGTACGAAAGTATCGCTAGTTACATAATATAACTTCCAACTTGACGATGCGTCATACCAATCCAAATTCCATTCCATAGTTTACTTATCAACAACAACAACTTATTGTTACAACCCAGTTATAAAACCGACTTCTCAAACTAAAGCGAACACAGCACAGCCAGAGCACTAAATCCAGAATGCATAGCAAGTAGAGATCACGCGAAACTTGCACATAACGTCTCTTCCCAGCAAACACAAACCGCAGAAAACAAGTCTTTCATGGAAATATATTCATTAAGCACGTGTGACAGTGAAATCAGTCCTGTGACTATTTCATATATGCGTCGTATCGAAATGCAGAGCCGGCGGACTTCGAACGATGAATCAGGCTGTACCAAAAATGGAAATACATATATCGACTACACGTTTCGACCACTAACTGATGACGCATACTGCAGTTTAATAGCGGGCCTCTCTTTCCGTTAAAGCATATTATGTCGACTGAATTAATGCTTTGTTTGTTTGTAATTTATGGCGTTTTCAACCAGTAAGGTCATTAACGCCAGGTCAATGCTTACGGTATACGTGTCAATACTTTCAGATTATAGCCCGGATCACTATTACAACTACGACTGTCCGCATTTCCCCGATACCGACTGCCAAGCAGGGAAGGAACGGATACCAATTTTAAAGTCTTCGATTTGACACGGTCGGGAATCGAACCCGGAACCTCCCGATCAGAAGGCGGACAACCTAAACCACTCGGCCAACTGAACTGTTGTATACGTCTTTAAAGAGTGAAACTCTTCGTATATATGTTTCGTAAACACTTTTACTTTCGAAAAGCAAAATCCTATATTCCCGGAATATTCCAAACACGCGCTTTCGACGAGTGCTATCCATCAAGGGCGGTAAAAATATCATGCGTGATATATACTGAAATTGCTGTAGAAATCCGACGCGTATATGGATAATGACAGACATGCCTAGATCTACAATCTATACTGAAGTATGAAGTTGAATTAAGGTTTGGTTACAATCACTTTACTATATGATAGTATTCTGTCTCTGTCCTTGACTAACCTAGCGAGCTATATATTTTCACTCATTGCCATGTGAGTCGTGGCATTTCGCATGAACATTGGCTGTCATGTCACTAACAAAATTATATTTTGAGTGAATGCCAAGAAAATTTGCTAGACTCATCAAAACGTGATTCCGTTGTTCAAAACTACCTTGGGATAAAACTGTCACCATCAACAATTTGATGTGGGTTCAACCTCTATTTGACCGTCAACACCATCATTAAGACCGCAGCGACACTTCACAGTATGAGTTTTATTTTCCGCTTGGCCTTTTCCATTTTTATGTCCTGATTCTACGGGACACCGCACATGATTTGGCCGCGGCTATGCAATGCCATAATATGCTTGGGATTGGGACTGGCCGTGACTGGTTATTTTCGATTATGTCATCACAAAAACCACACACGCAGCTATATTGTGATAATCCAAACAAGGCAAGCTCCTAACTATCTCCACAATGCCACGAATCCCGAAAGTCGTCTCTGAAATCATAGTTACGGAAACGCTTACTTTAAACAATGACGTCACAGCACAAGATCTGCGTAAAGCGGCGAACCATTCATAATTATCTAAATCTGTCTATCCGTATAGACCAGATTTCGAGTGTCCGGAGCAGGAGAGGAAACCCGATAGTTTACGGAAACTTTGCATACATTAAAATAATGAATTGAACATACAATGAAACAAGAGATCACACCGTCGAAAAGCTCGCCACAGTCAGGCTATATATAACAGAGTGTCTCAAAAACTTTAGCCAATTTTTACGCAATGCAATATATGCATATCGCAGCTAACAAAAATACACCTCTTATTCGAAGCATGTGGTGCAATAAGGTGTCAAATTGTAACAAGCACTGCTTGCGAAAACACGACTTCGCCACACGACTTGTATCGAGCATTAAATTATGATGCCTTCCTTAGCAAATTCATCTTCAAGACAAAAAAATTATGAAAAAAATTAACAATAAGTAGAGAAACAATAAAAGTAAAATTGAAGTTGACTTAGATCTGGCCTTTCACACTCGTGCATACGGGATTCATGAAGATGTGGTCAACATGCTTTCTTTTGCAGTGGCCCTCTGCAAGAGACAGAAGAGTTATAGGCCTATAGGCTACACTCAACAATTTACCATCCGTATTCGCACCGCTTCATTCAACAGTAGGCCTAGAATGCATTGGCTGGAAGAAAGAATAAATCTGCTTGACTTTCATTCTTATGGAAAATATTCTTACCGCATCACGTCTTTCATCAATAATGTCAACCATGGCGACAGGTTGCATTCCCACCGGTTGTGTGTGATGTGCTTTCACCTTTTTACATCGATGCCTCAAGCAAATATACACGCTAACAACTGTTATGAGACCAGCCACTCCAATTAGTGGGTACCTAAATAAAGTTATATTCTGAATAGACATATAAACTGCAAAAGAATCCAGAATACGCTAACAATCAAGCTATAATCAGACGAACAGGTGATCACCGCTTGCTTCGTTGGCTACAGCACCTCTAGCGCTATCTACCGCATAAGAAAATCGGGGATTTATGTCTTTCGTTGCGTACGTTCTACTTACCACAATGACTGCTTGAATGCAATAAGCGGAGTGTACGGGCCATCACCTAAGGTAAAAGATAAGAATACGTGAGTGCAGCTGCATTGATCATATTTGCTAGCTTCATACCAGAGGGAACCCAGCATACATTTTTGGCTACTTGAAATCGTTACAGCGACAATAAATTGACAGGAACACTTGTCATCCGACCACTGTGGTGCAATGCTTACTCGCGTTGCTATGAAAAGTGGGAGTCGAGTTCGATGTGAAGCAGTCCATTTGACGCAACGAGAAAATTGTTTGGGACACGTGAAATATTAGTGACGTCATATATGGCGTAAACCCATCGATAATTTGTACAATAAGCCTACTTACAGTCGTCGATGACGCAATACTCCCATCTGACACGCGGGTTAACTGTATAACACCAAGGTCCTCGAAAATCATTGTCAGGGTTTCGACAAAAGTTATGGGCTCGGTCGTTGCTTTTTGGACGATTGAGGGGCTTGTGGGGATATTCTTCATCCCATCTTTGGCAGAGTATACCAAGTCGAGTGTAGTTGCAGTTCTTCATGGGAATTTCTATGGCAGAAGATATTTACTCAATCAAAATGGCAAAAGACAGAAAGATCATCAAACTAGCATGCTCAATAGCGGTGGTAGTCGAGATATTTTTCAAAACTATTTCGCCAAGAAATAAGTTCAGGGCGGCCTGGTAACGCCGCTGCAAACAAGTACTGTATCAATCACTGATTGCAAGCGATTGCGGTATAAACAGGATGAGCGAGGCCGCTGTTTCGGTGGGAGCCGCCAAATTTAGCCAATTGCGCAGTGACTTTTAACGATGCCTGGTCTTGTATGAGCTGAATAAGAAAAGATTGGTTTATACTAGCTATTGCTGCGGACGTTAGGGAACCCACAAGAGTAGCGGACATCGCAGACTGTGGCGGTTCATACAAACAATACGTAAGGGCCATGAGGTTATAAGCAATGAAGATGAACGAGCTCATGTTTTAGGCCAATAAATGGTTCTTCATTTACCCACAATATATGATCCATGAGCGCACATATCTCTCTGATATTTACAGTGAGAAGAACGTTATCGCCTTTTATCCTCAATCAGTACACCATGGACTACGCCATGGCCTACTTTAGTACTAGGCCATGGCTACGCTAAGGCAAAATTGAGGCTCAACAGAGATGACTTATAGCCTCTATATTTTTTTAAAATATGTCCGCAAACAACAATCGGAAGTTTGAAATCAGTCACCTTTAGTATAAAATATTGAAAATCCCGTTCCGTCGTACCCATGCTCAGACGTAAAGACAATGTCAACCGTAACATTCTCGTAGTCACCCTTTCGTATGCTCACTTCCTGCTCTAACAGTTCGTCCAAGCTCTCAGCACATCCATTAAGTTGGGTGAGACGGACTTGTTTTCCGTCCGCGTAAATTTCAAGGTTGGCAGCGCTGTAAATTATAACCACGTTATTTTCTTATTATCGCATTGACCTAGATATAGTGGATATGCCAAACGAAGCATAATTCAATCTGTATCAGAGTAGGCCTCTACCACTAACCGTCTACATCTGACTTTAATGGTAGACGCTATATAGCACGCTTTAGTAAATATAATGAGGTAATAGTGCAATCAGACAACGGCATGAATTGGTGGGTGGCTCTCGGCGGAAAAATCTTGAGAATCCAAGAAGGTTGGAAAAACTACGTGGGGAAAGTGCTTGAACGACTGGCTTAATTGTTAGTCAAGCGCGGGCGATATTGCTTTTATTCAAGACAAGGACTCCATGACACCATCTTACACGAATACAATGGATGCAATGGAGTCAAGTCCGAATTCGTAATATTATTATTGTCGCCTGTCTCCGTTGCAATCGGTTTCTGACCATTTTCATCTCAACGCTGTTCTGAGCAATCAAGGATCCTAGACAAAATAAACTGGAACACAAATTCCGGATCCATCTGCTGGCCCGTGAACAGAAATTCACCTTCATGATCGGAATTCCCAAGCACCCAACTAGTAAATAAGATTCTGCAGCAATTCGATTCCGACCACGCGATTATAAAGCCAATAACTCACCAATTATTCATATCTGCTAGTCGATATTCTGTCGGTAAAATATCCAAATGTTCAATAGTCAGTCTGATTTCGTTCTCAGAGAATATTTTCCAACGACATGACAATTTCGTGGTAAAATTTCCAGGAAAATTTGGAGAATTAATCCAGCCTTCCGCATCCGTAATGATTTCAGCTTCAGAAGAACATGTCGATTGTTCAAGTACTTCACTCGACACACCATACAAAAGCAAAAGCAATGCTAAATGCCTGTATAACATAATGATTGGGAAATCGAGCTGCAAATGTAACACACAAGATTAACAAACCAATGTAGACTTTGAAGTGCTGAAAACATTTAGTTGTATGGCATTCGGGATGTTTGTGTTGCTTCTTTGGGTAGAGTAGCTAGAGTAGGCCATGGGCGCACATTCTGATACGTGCAGACTATAATCTGTTTACCACACGAGTGGCTAAAAAATATTCGGTATGGCGTAGGAGGGGATTGGTGTAACACGGTGTAATCTAGCAACATTTCCCACTAGGGGTTTGGATGCTGTAGGATCCGTGGGTGTATAAAAGCCGGGCGACCTGTCATACATAGCCTATTGGCGGTGGGCGTCAATACAGAAGCGATTTCGAGCGTCTGCAATCCGTGTATTCCACTATTTTTCGAGAGTCTGCTGGTTGAAAGACATCTCCCATTATGCGTGGAATCTGGAAGTGGAAGCAATCTTCTACCTAACTCATCGAGATATACCCGCCTATACGGCAGCATTTACTATCTGCACTGTCAAATTTGTCCTCTCATGCATTTTCAAGCGATCTTGTTCGGATTCAACTGAAGAGTCTTACAATAGAGTGATTATATCGTTGATGGCATGTCTTTCATGGTCGGCACTGCAGCAGGCCTCAACTTCGTTCAGTGGCGTTAGTATCTCACTATTGGGCGGCAACTGCCCTTTTTACTTTACAGATGCATGGTATGGCTTCCATTGTGGACTCTGAAGAGACTTAACTGATCCTAGTTACACACTGAAGGCATTTTTCCCTATTGCGCATATATATCATACATCACATAGCCGTAGCCTACGCTGAGGTTCCTATACGGCCAATAAACGCTGCCATCATCTCGAGCATATGCGTTTGTAGTACCTGTGTAATTTCACCACCTTCTTAAACCTGCTTATACATTTTTCCGTTTAACTTTCTTCAGCTGCTATTGAAGCATTGCGCGACCGCTTACTGACCAGCATCTTACAATTCTGTCACATTCTCGGTAATAATTACATTCGCTTTACCAATTTCTTTGTATATCTGAGCAGCATTCCCTCATTTACGGTTACGATTATGCTTTGCGGAAATCAATCAGGTATACAGCCTACATGTAAGCCAGTATTCTATCTGAAACTAGTAAATGCATTAGCTGGTTTGGAATAATGGGAAATATGAAGTGCGTAAGGCATTGACTTGCAAAAGTCAATGACTCAGTAAATCAAATGCGTCCTCAAGTTGCGATGCTCTGATGCAGGGAATTATTCCATTTCCAAACTTGAGCAGCTGTGTTTCTTGACATGTCACAAGGCTCAAGGCTTGTTCGTTTTGAACAGTAGCCTGCCGTTTATTTTAATAGAAGACTTATGAATATCGATCTAGTGATTGTAATCCGACTGGCTATTATGTACATACTGCATAGCATAGCGCAAGACTCTATCACAGCTCAAGATCTGGCGATCCAGTCCTGATTTCCTATTTGCTAATGAGAAACGATTGCAACTCGTCGTATATTAGTCCACATTTGGAGGATTCCGGAATGTTGTAAAAGAAATATACATAGAGGATGCTGCATAGAACCGCAAAGACATCACAAAAAGGGTAGACGAAATATTACGATGAAAACTAGGCTTTCATGTATACAGGGTGGATATCACAGTTATACATATATATACATATATATATACAACATACATAACCACAAATAAGCAGTGGTGGCGCTACAGGTACCAAAAGGCAGTCCTCCACCATATTTTGGTTGGCTAGTTAACCCAATATGATATGTTCTTGTGGTATCAATCAAAACATTCATGTTTCTGCTTAATCGTGGTTTGGTTCATGATTTTTTAATGCCTACGGCGCCATTGATGAAACTATAAAAGACGTGACTGAGCCAAGTCAACGCGGCCTAAGGCCTGGTTCGTAAAAGCTTTGGAAGTATATCTACATTGAACATTAACTAGAAGATCTACATACATCATTTGCATCATTTTCTCTGTAGCTTTGAGTCCCATTGGCCTTGCAATATGAGTCTGTAAGCACATTTTTTGAATTCCGCTCGAGCTTTCATTTGCGACTCAATACTGCGAGTCTAGTGCTTGAGGAAGAGACTATTGATATGATTTAAATATTGAGTGGCGCGTATTGCCTTAAAGGCTTGCTGCGCCATGGCACGGATGAAGGTTTGTTAAATCAGAAATTAATTGAAGGCCCGTTATAGGAAAATTTTTCAGAAGCCATGACAAATTCTATACGAGGGGCCAAAAGTTGAAGGAATGTGAGAAGTACTGTTGCGAGATACTTAGGAAGTTGGCCTTTGCAAATTTATCGTAAAGTCGAACCTTCCGCTCAAGTCCAAATAGCCAGTCAAAAGTGTAAGCAAACGGAAAGTCTCGAAACGTTCGCATATACGTAGTGATGAATTGGAAATGTACATGATCCAAAGTGCACTCCAATGAATGCCCTGTGTTTAAACGCGCAGGGCGGTGTATAGCTACAAAACAAATCGTCTATAAATCAAACTTCCTGGTTTCTTGCTTTAGAGATTCGTTCTTCCGACCTCTGTCGATGCAGTCACGCTTGATTCACTCGTCCTCCTTTCCTCTTCTTCAAAGCCTCTCATGCTCAAGTACAGCTGCGATGCCCTGTTGCTACTCTTGAAGTTCATATCGTTCGGATCGAGTGTGCTTGTTAGCGTAGACGGTGGCTTATCAACTTCTCCCATTATGCAGTATTCATTGTTTCTATCGTCGTCCTGTCCAGCAGTTGAAATAGACGCATTACCGCTGTCTCGTTGATTTGAGAAAAAGAATGATGAGTTTTCTGTGTTGGAGCTAATATCAGATTTGACGCTAGCAAAGGACTGAGTTGTTCTTCGTTGTGGCGGGGCATCGTATGTGAAATCTTGCGACAGATCGAAGGTAGGTGAAGTCGGATCTGTCGCAGGGCGAAGAGTTTGAAAACGATCTGAAAATCATTCAAGATATCAAGTTTAGCATTAGTGATGACTGATGAGGTGTAGCAAACGTCATATTTTGAAAACCAGGGGTTTTGTCATTGACCGGCCACATGCCTAAGCAATAATATCTGGCGACATCGCAAATCATTGCCTATACGCGCCAGTAGCATTTTGCTCATCCTGGTCAACTGATCAGCACCAAGTATGCCCATGTATGCAGCCTACAGCAAGGTTTTCTGGTGCGTGGATGGATGAGCACAGTCTATTGTGAACAGTGTGCGAAGGCAGGGCATTATTATGATGGCGCTAATCGATTAATGGTTCTGTCACCGACGCCTGATTTAAACAGGCCGACAGTACGTGCTCAGGACAAAAATACGTTATGCAAAATTAGTAAAGAAGTTTAATTTATCCTCGTACCTCGTGGCATGATCATCGTATCATATCTTCAGCGTCATATGCGTTAATATCTATATTCTATCACAACCGAAAATACGAATATATGAGACTGATGACGCAAGCGATATCATGCCAGGAAAACGTGTCTTTACAGAAAATTACACCGTTGACTTATCTAACAGGTTAGCGCGGCTTTTCTCTACAAATAGCTAGCTGCTGCATAACTTGCAAGAGTTAGTTAACCTCTGTCATCTTACCTGTCTTGTGATCCGTATCGTCAATCAAATTTGGTGAAATGGAAATAATTGTAGCGTCAGCGGGAATTTTTTCTGGCAAGACAAAAACTGCGGTATTAGCAACTATAGCGAAGGTGTAAGGGCATCGGTCAATGTCATCATGTCAAGCTTCCGAATCAAAATTAGGACCAACTCATTTCTATGTCGCCCTACGCACTGAGCTGAGGGGAGTGAATTAAACGCATGCTGGTGCGGGCTTGTAGTAGCCTATTTGTCACATGCGATTAATCCATGAATATTGCATAGGCCTATAGAAAACCCGACGAAACGATACAGAAACACAGCCAGACCATTTGCAACTTTTATAACTGGTATCCGTTCCGCCTCTGCTTTGCAATCAGTATCAGGGGCGTGCGGAGGGCTGTAGTTGTGATAGGGATCAGGGCTAAACCGGAAATATCGAGACGCGTACTAAGTATTTGACCCGGCGTATACGAGTAATACGACCTTAGTATAGTTAAAAATGCCATAAAATCCAAAGTAACAACAGCACATCAGTGACCTTTTCTGCATGTATGTCGTTTCTATTAAAGTGCCCAGGCGCATTCAAAGTGACGTCAATGTGACTCGAGTTCTAACCACATCATGATGCGCATAGGCCGTGGGCGAGTTTTGGTTTATTTTCTATCAGTAGGTCTACCTGCGTTCTGCATTCTCGTGCGCTTGACGTAATGTTCTACGCGAAACACGTTATCATTTCAGAGTACGGAGGCAAATTATAACCCATTGCTACATATCGAATTTATGCAGTAATTCAAATATAAGACATACCGTTTTGCGATAGCTTCGGCATCATGTACGGTGAATCTGGTGATTGGGTGGTTTCCAAGGAGACGTTGAGATCATGACGATACGGATCTGCCTCTGATACATGTGGAATCATGGATGGCGCGTTGTAAACATTCCCGGCATCTTCAAATTCTGTCACTCCTTCATTTGGAAGTGGAATGGACTCCAATCGCTGAACTCTTGATGATTCTTGCGCGGAGTCCGCCTCTGAAGAGATGTGATTTTGATAATATGATTACATAAACTGTAGATCAAGTTAATAGGTTATACCTAAACATGTGTCGTCCAACTCTATGTCTAATAACGGAACGAATCCCTAGCATAGTAGTCATGTAATGCCATGTTAGTGTCTCCTCGCAGGTTACAAATAGGAATGTCCAGATCCGCGATTTTTCGTGCCTTGCATTATTACCGGTACGGCGGTACCGTACTTAGGAAGGTCTGGTACACTTACTTTTGGGACTAGCATGCGTGAAGACTCCTAATCTACCCTCGACTCTATGTAGTGAAAATAGTCGGTGGACCTCTTTTGTTATGTTTAACGTAGGTAATGTGATAACTGTCGATTTTTTGGGGGACCGCGGGACCGGTGGCTCGATATAATTTTATATTCTTGTACATAGGTGTCGCCAACCATGCGCTCGTATCATGAACTTGTACGCAATGACCTGGAACCAGGTTCAATTCCAGGACAAGTCAGCATTTACGACTAATTCAATCAGCTATGGTGACGAAGGCAGTTGTAGTCGATTAAGAATTGTTTTTCGCAATGTGACCGGAAAGAGAGCTTTCCAAAGTGTGAGTTTCTAAGAAACCAAACGAGTATTGATTTTTCAAAAATAAGGTGATAAGAACTGATCACGCAGAGATTCCAAGCTATAAATGATGATATTATACGTGACACCGTGTTAACAATCAAAGAATTGATTCCTCACCGTCGCTGTCAAATGGATTTCTACCAAGCGAATCACTATCCACAGAGGATTCTTTTCTGTATATCGGGTTGCTGAAACCGTTCACTGCCCTTTGTTTGCTCTTGGGATTTTTCTTCCAAAATCCTATCTTTTTGTTTGATAGTTCTTGTATGTCAGAGGATGCAGTGGATGATCTTACTGAGTGTGAAGAAGCTGGTATGTGGTATTCGTTTTCTGCAACACGATAATACGTATATACAATTTGTATCATACAGTGACCTATTTCATGGAGCCCACAGAAAAAGGATTTTCTGTCTCGAAAATAGGGATTCATCTCAAACGGATGGTCACTACACAGGGATATCCTCGTTGTGTAGCTAGCTCGCCCCTGCCTACCTCAAAATCATAGCTGCCAGGCACGGAAATCAGTGTTGCTCGGAGCTTGTCCAAGCACTTGTATAAGACGCCATCACACCGATTTACAACAACTCTCGTGACTCATATATATTTACCATTTGAAGCATCAGATGCTTGAACATCTATTGCATGATACACATTCTGTAAATTTGCTTCTTGCTCTGTCATAGATTGTGACCTGAGTGCGTTTTCTCTTTGTCTTGGAAGAGATGGAGCTGCTAAATTTAGGAGATCATGAGTAATTTTCCGAAGCCTAAATTTGGTGCTTGATTTCGTCATGACCAAATTTGTTCTTTTCTTTCAAGACTTGTGATAACACTTGATAACAAGTTTAGAAAGTTGCATGATGACATTAAATATTCATGTCACAGTCTATTTTTGGAGATAATTTGCGACACGACGGTCGATCGTTCGTATCAGCTACCATTCCCATGAGAAGTCATAATCTGTTCATTTATTGACCCGAAGTGACAAAAGTAAAGATTAAGCATGGCTTGTCCCATCAAAAGTCTATACAAGTTCAATTGGAGTTGAAGTTGATAGTGTCTTAGCCACAACTTTGTTAAGTGAGAGTGTGGAGTGCAGTAAACTTACAATCCTTTGCGTCCAACGGCCTTCGGCACTATAGATGAAAGGGGCTGAAGGTCTAGTATTTAAGGTATATGCGCGGGATGCACCGCGAGTAGAGAAAATGTACTGATGATGATTACGGATAACGAGGTCTTAATTAACACAATTGTTTCACTTGCACGCTGGCACGCTGATTTTAATACCAGAAGAACCGGAGGTATCGACACGCGTACTAAACACTAAACTGGCGTATGTTATCTTAATAGTTGAAAAACGCCGTAAATCGAAAAGCAACAATTTCTTTAGCCCTACAGATACATTAGCCTACAATCATTAGTAATGAAGAAGGCGTAATCGGATCTTTGAAAGCATATTGACTACATGATGTGTATATATCTGGTGCTACCATCTCTCCTATAGCCAACGTAAACCTTTGATTACACTTAGGAGTTACGAATTTCGACTTCGATCTACTGAATACAGCATGATATATACAGTAGAACATAATAGCTTCGAGTCACCAACCTTGAATATGTTGTTGTACATCTTCAGCGACAGAGTACGCATTGAGGTCTTGAGAAGTGCTGGCACCTCTCTCAAAATTTTGCCTTGCAGCCTCTTTCGCAGCCAGTACGGAATCAATACTGGGCGTAGAGGAATTTCTGAGAAAAATCAATAAGTTGTTGCTAAGCAAATAAACTTCAGCTTTGTGGGTTAACATTTGAAGTCGGAGTTTTGAGGGCGGGTTTTGCCAAACGCAGAGAGTCGGGCTATATACTGTAGGCCGGGAGTCAGAAAGAATCAAATTTGCGAAAGAACTGAGTTGATGATCAGCGTGAAAACAATTTCATTAATGCCTTGTAGCATAAGAAAACACAGTGCATTTATTTTAAGGTTAAGAAAACAATAATTCACGACCGCTTTTGGCGTTAATAGTCACCTGCTTCCACTTGCATTATCCAGCCTGACGAAAGCTTTACCGTTTGAGTTATGGTGACCTGTAAAATGTAAGCATTATACTATAAAGCGATGTAAAGGCATACCTTACAATAGATTACCGTAATAGAATTTGGTTTTAATCACTTTTTAAGTTAGGAATTCTCTGATCTGAGAGAGAGGCTATACGTACATGCTAAACCCCTGAATCCATGGACACACACGACAAGGTCTCTACTCTGTAGCAAGCAATAGAGCACCCATGGAAACAATTTTATAAAATACAGTACATAATTATTGTTATAGTATAGAAATATTTGATTGTGTGAAACAGCAGGAACCTATCAATAGACATTGGTTAGGGATTTGGCGGCATTTCTTCCATTTTCCCCGACTTCTACCCGTAAAAATCATGTATACAAAAGGAGTTCAATGTCTTTGATAAGAAATGTGATCGATTACTGGGTGCCTCTGTCGGCGTCTTTCCAATGCCATCCAGCAACTAGGTTTACTTGCCTTCTCTGTTGACCCGTGTTGCGTGATCCTCTCGCACTTCATCCAAGAACGGAATTTCGACGTACGTGTTTTCTCTTGGCTGAAAAAGAAGTATTCAGTCACGCATTCGATTGCATTGTAATCCAAACGCAATAGTCAATCGCAAAAGTCATTCTGACTTGCTAGTCAAACAAAAACGATCAATGATCACTAGGCGTAGTTTTGTCAACTCTTGGAATCATTACCCGATATTCGTCCTCCGCAGCGAATCTGTGGAACGACACGACATCTGACGTCACAGACTCGTTTAACCGTGCTGTACGTTTCTTTTTTCTTCCTTTACACAAGAAGAATATCGCGATGCAAACGATAAATAACAACGCCAGTGCAGCAAGAATAGGATACCTGAATAAAACGCTGTCTTAAATACTCCAGTGAATCTTTACGTATACTCTCTACTGTAAGTGAATAATATCGTGTATAGGTCAGGAACCTCTGTCGAACCAAGGCCTGTTTGGATCCAGCGGAGGATCTTCAACTCTAAAACAAGCTTCGGGTGTAAAAACAGACAATGTTCAAACAAAATTGAACGTTTCAATTTAACCATGGTCTACCAACTACTGAATTTAGTAGGTCATGATTCAACGGATATAAAAATTGTAACTCGCCCGAAAGCGGCTGGGGAACCGTTTGCTCTCCAGCAAATCGGTCTATATACCAAGGCGATCTTAACTCACTTCTTGGTCATTGCCTACTTTAGTTCCTAGTACTTAGAGTAGGCCATGTCTTGGTTAATACTCAACACTCAACGAGACGTTAGTTATCTATAGCTGAGTGGAGCGAAACCGATCTTAAATAGCACGATTTTCATGCTATTCGTGAAAGTTGTGTGACACTTTCATTGACCTAGAACACGAAACCAAATTCGGGGCGTATTAAAGGAGCAGTGCGGGCGAGCGTCTGGACTGTTAGTCAGGAGGCGTATCCGTCTATTTTCATTGCAATTTATCGATTGACAAGCTTTTAAAGCTATCTCTATCAACTTACACGACCGCAAAATTGTTGAATGAATCAATTAGGTGCTTCGAATCGATTATGAATGATGTACTAAGGCGGGATGTTCCAACTTCCAATTTCAATGTCGTTTCCTTTTAGGTCTATGCCTTTTCGTTAGTATGTTATATTCACTTACCATAGAACGGAGCTGGGTTGACCGGTACTGCTCTCATCCTTGCCTGAATAGAATTTACATTTTTAAACGTTAAACCAAAGTCGGGCTCATGCGGTGAAACGAAAGCCGCGGTTATCAAAACATTCAATTGTGCTCGCATTCGATGCAGGAGGTTGCTTGTATATACGTCATTCTCATTCAACCGTATGGTAGGTTATACTGTGCCTCAACATAGGGTAGGCGACTTCCACTCTTGCAATAACTAGCAGCGCAAGATACAGTATACGGGTTGCGCTATGCCTACCATACTGACAACTTAAACATCGACCAGCATAAAATAATTCCCGCTGTCTTGCGGTCGAAATTCGTCTGAGCGGACTTTTAAATCTGAAATTCGTATCAATGAACTTTAAAAAAAACTCAAACAAACTTACGTCCTAGACGAGAAATGTTGTTTGTGGTTGATAATTCCGTCGCAATTGTTGAGGTAAACTGAGGAGTACTGGGTGCACTCACAGTGGTAGGCTCTTCACCTGTATGTAAGAAAGACTATTAGTAGTAATAAGAATCGATCTCCTCGCTCTGACCACGAGATTAGTGGTTCCAACCAACCGCTTCATACCGAAGACGTGAAAATTGTTATTCAGTAATTCAGAAGAAGTAGATCGCCACTCACATGATACAGTAACATGTAAATCAAAATTTCCCACTATCTATATATGTAGATAATGATACCCTATATCCGTCTCCATCCATACTTGCATAAAATGGGTCTGTCTGTGTAGTGTACAGCTAGAGGAAGCTATATGTGTAATGTGTACACACTATAATTTGTATATAGACGTGACAGATATATGATACAAATTACTTACAGTTACTGACGTTACAATATTCCCATTCTTTTCTTGGGTCGGTTGTATAACACCACGGGCTCCTTGTACCGCTGGCAGTGATTCGGCAATAGTTATGATCTCTGTCGTCCTCTTCGGGTAAAATTGTTGGTACATGCGGAGTATTGACGTCCCATCTCTGGCAAACAAACCCGCCACTTGTGTAACTGCAATTATCAATGGCGATGTCTGGAATTCTTGCTACTGTTGTTATCTCCGCTGTTGTCGGTGAGGTAGTTGTAGCTGAAGTGGTAGTGGCAATCGGAGTCGGAGTCGTCGTTTCAGGCAATGTAGTGAGAGGTGTCGTGGGGAAAACTGCGATGCAAAAATTAACGTTTCATGTCGTGTAGAAATGATGATCCGATAATTACTGCTGTGTAAGTGTTTAACTCTAAACTCGTAAATTGAATGCAGAATATTCGAGATAATATTCATATCAGGTCTACACAGGCGCGGGATGAGAAAATATCCAATCTTTGACGCTAATACCCAAAAGATTCAGTTACAAAATTTTTGTATCAGGAAATTCATTGTTAATAGTGAATTTATTCACATATTTGTCCCTTATGGGCTATTATAACCCGCTATTTCACCTTCAAAGGCCTTGATGCATACGCTTGTCGGTATACTGTTCTGGCATAAGCCTAGTACGTGTGTGTAGATGCATGAGTTATGACGTTGATTTCCGTTATGACCTCGGCCTGTTATGGGTAGGGAAATATACTCTCCGCGAATCTCTGCTAGACAGCATTATGACAACAGCAGACGACTGGTGATGGCCAAAGACGGTACAGTATTCCCCTATATATGACCAGAAGCTATAAAAGCTAGGCGGTAGTATAAGGTAACGTTTGTACCTGCTCTCCAAGTGGCGGAAAACCCCGTGTTTGTGTACCTGCTGTCTGTCACTAAATGTACAGTCACCATCGCAGAGTCTGTCTGTATCAATTTGGTCGATGGTTCGCAGTACTTGGTTCGCTTCGACTGATAAGCCCCTATACAAGAATTTTACATTATATGTATGTATGTATGTATATTTATTCACCAGTCGAAGAGGAAAGAAGGTCAGAGCGAAAGACTGTTCCCATTATAGAAATACAGACTGGCAAGGAGATGAGCCAAATAAGGCTACTAACACTACTCCTTGATAAAGCGAGATAAATTTACTTCAACTAGTCTTAGTTTGAACAACGACACCGTGGGTGACTGGACTACCTCGAGAGGGAGGGAGTTCCATATGTGGACTACCCTGACAGCGAAGGAGTATTTCCAGCAATCATGATTGGCAACGGGTAAATAAAGTTTGAACGAATTTGAGCGAGTTCTTTCATATGGAGTCCATTTGAAGAAGGCACGAGAACCCGTGGATTATCTTATTCACCATGAGTAGGTCCTGGGTATACGATGGAGTTGTAGAGATGGCACCGACTAAACGTTTTTCATCTGAATATCCGATGTCTTTGAATCAAAGACTTTGATGATAGTATTTTCATAAATCCATACATTCTCGACAATATATTCACTTGTAGTTTCTCGCTAATCAAAAATTTCGTCAGGAACTGACAACTACACCACAACTCTTTTAACACCTATGCCAATAAACAATCGAGCTAGGTTGTTTTTTTTGTATATCTAATATATCTTCAGTTGTCATTACTAAGGTGTAGATGTATCTATGGTGTGATGATTTCTCGTTATGGTCTTCTCAATATGCGCCCCTGCCCACAAAACCGGAGAGATTTAGTGCTGCGACTGTCTAGGGTAGGCCTATAGGCCCTATGCCTAAACTGCGGTTTTGTTGTCAAGGGAGTGTCAATCAGAAATTGCGTTCACTCATCGACGACGACCTCGTCTTGACATGTGAGTTTCTGAACCCGACTTTATGCTGACAGCTACAAAACGGCTTGCAAAAAGAAAAATAAAGGTATTCGGATGTAGGCTACCGTATAGACTATAGAATAAAGGATCATGGTTGTGTTCTGCAAAAGCCGAAGCTTCATGATGCATGGTGTTATCCAACTGGTGATTTTGTAATAGCGAGGCTGCGAGGCTATACAAGTTATTATTCTGCTTTTGCATATCGAAAATGCGGCATGCACAGAATCAATAAGCGAGGAAAGTACCTCGAGGAATCTATCGATACGGAATGAGCATCTATTACTGTGTTACTGTGACTGAATTTAATACTCTTAACGAGCTCGTTGTGCTCATCGGACATTGCCAACTCAAACTCATAAAATTTCCAGACGATTATATGCAGTAATGAGAATTTGGAAACAACTCCCGACTTAAGAACAACTCCGCGATCGATTTAAATTTTCCAAGCATTCCTTCTCAGAGGAGGTCGGTACGGAAAACAAAATCTACGCGTTGGCATTGACGTTATATGGGACTGTTGGTACCCCTCATGACAGGGATGTTGGAGATAGCTTGTTTCGGGAATGCAGACGAAAACGAGCAAAAATAAAACGAACAGGGGCACTTGGCATGTGCAGAAAAGTAATGCACGCATACAGAATTCCAACGACTCAATCATTATTATGAGTCTAATTATATCATAAATATTAACTAGAAAACTAGACGTATCCAGCTCGGAAGTTTGTAAAATTTATTAACTTTTATAAAGAATACTACATGACCTTGTGTTCTCCCTACAGAATAAGTGACGATGTTTCTTTCACGTTTAGTCACTCATTTTACTGATTGTGCATTGTCATGGTCACGTCATCAAAATGCTCGTCACAGAGCATTATTCGACAAAATTACGTTGACATCCGAAAATTTTCATGTAAAACAAATTAGGCATACTTTCTATCAAGGACTCATGATTATGTATACGTGCGTAGGCAAATTTGCTTCCCATATAGAAATGAACGGAGCAAGCAATTCTTACCAGGTGGACCAGCGTTGATCTGGATATAGTCCGAATCGCAATCTTGAATATTATGAAACTGCATCATAGTGACGTCGAACTCGATATAACTTCCTACAGGTCCTATGATCTCTGTATAGCAGTCGGCGAAGTTTGGATACTTTGCAGGATAGTTTAGTGAAGTTAAAACTCCAGACGTCCCCGTTATTGTTTCGTTGCACACTGAAAAATTGTCCGTATACTTGCCAAACATGGGACGCACATCGTAAATCTATTGCATATATTCATTGAATAGAAAATCTTCAAAATCAGTGACATCCACGGTAAGATTTAAGAAGGTCACAAACAATTTCTCAGCAAAGAACAACAATGTGAGACCATTATAGGTGCGCGACTGCGCGTATTGTAGACGGAAGCACACACCCAAATCCACTGGGCTAACATTGCATGGTCGATCTCTTGTGGCCGAAGCTCATGCTATGCAGTACGAAGAATTCACCTATCATCAAGTTTGTTCACCTGAACCATATCCTACTAAATACACTTCATTTAGTAGAAGTTAGTGGGCTATCCCTGAACTTTATCTGAAGAGAGGTCACATATAGTGGACTAGTGGTCCGCTAACATCCCGTAACAAGTACATAAGGCTCGTTTGCCTACGAGAATCAGCTTACATGTTTCAAAATATAGTGAAAATCCTTTTCTTTCTTCAGAGTAGTCTGATTCAAAGTGAATCTCCACGGTTACCTCATCCTCAGATCCCTTTCTTGCGATAAACACAGATTGAGCTAGCTCCGAAACGTCGTTGCCGCAAAGTTTTGTTTTCGGAACAAGATATGTTGAGGTACCATCTTTTTCAATAGTCGTGAACCAAACATGGTCTTGGCTGAAATGGAGCGATCGATATCAAAAATTCAATGTAGATGAAGTCTATTAGACTACTATAAAAGCGTCCGAAACAGTCAATCTAGTATTCTGGAATTCCATATGGAAGGGTCGACAACGACGGCAAGACTCCATCGGATATCTGACACATGAAATTTCAAAGTAGCGTACAAAGTTTCGCTGTTGATTGTTATTTTTTGCAACCTATGAGAGCACGCCGTAGTTTAGTTTTGCGAAGCGACCTGTTCGTCATGAAATATTAGAAGTAGTGTAGGGCTCAGCATCCTAGCCTCTGGACTTCGCATTGAGATCTTATAGTAAGGACACATGCGTATGGGTCGCCGTAAATGCATGCCATAATATCGTGTTTCCGGGCAACGGTTAGCGACACGTTGTTCGATGCGGAATTATAGGCGTAGGTGGTTTGCGATAGCCTACCCAACAGCCGTATATGAGGGCAATTCAAAAGATGCGATTATGGCAAAATCGCGACAGCGGACGTTAACACATGAGGTCATGATATTTGGCGAACATATCCAACCTGTGATAGTGATCTGGTCTAGAAACAGGGAATACGATAACACGTACTATAAGCATTGACCTATAGCGTAGGCTTACTCTAGACGATTGTTTTATTATGATAACTAAAGCGGCCCTTTTCGCCAAGGGCCTTCTGCGCCACGATCAATACGAGACGAGTTACAAGACTATGACCTAAAAGCCCTATTTCTGCAGTACATCACAATTAGCAACATCTATGTTTTCACTCACCATGCCTTTCGTTCTAGGTATTGCTCAGCGTTGTCCAAATCTTCTAAAATCAGTCGAATGCTGTTAGATGAAGTTATCCTCCATTTGCAATCCATATTGCGTGGGTAGTCCGAAGGATAATTTGGCGAGGTTATCCTTCCTCTTGCATCCGAAATGGTGATTCCTATTGGTGAGCAGCTCGAGTAACGTGGAAACTGTACATTTCCTTGAGAAATGCCCAAACAAACGACGGCGATCGCAACCCGCAGGCCTAGCATGTCAACTATAGTCACGTATAACATCCATACACTGAACATTTGAAAATGTGAGTATAATGCAATCTCACGAGTTGTCGTCAAACTCATATACTGCTGTACGCCTGTATTTTGTATAACCCTCCTAGATCAATGCGTATACGTACTGTAAGTATGTAAGCATGTGTGTAGAATCAGTATAGCCTACTTCTAACCTGATGACAAAGATTTAGAGACCGATATTCAGGTCACAAACGCCCGGCAGCGTATCGGATAAAGCCTACAAATCACTGCATAGGATAGCATAGCATACATATAAAACGTTCACATAACGAAGCAGCGTATAACAGATATAAACAGACCATCCTCACCACAACAAATTCGGTCGTTCCTGCCTAAAATTATAGACTACACATAAGGCTATGTTCACCCTTTTCTACTAGTATCATTCTGGCCTGATATATAAAAAAGCATACGTCTATCAACCATAGTTTCGTTTATTGAAGCAGAGGTTCAGGCGCAAAAAGTGTCAACAATATCACAATTTCGCATTATCAGCGCTCTTACGTCATGCGAGGACATTACGAATATGCTTTCGTCGTCCCGTGCGAAGTTACTACAGATGCCTTCCTGAGATTCACATAGGTATTTAAACTTTGTGAAAGCGATTCCACAATTCAGATGTGAGTAATAGGCATATTATAAGTGACTCAACAATTCTTGTCGTGCTTACACTAACTTTCGCACCGAAGAAATCTCCGCGTCCGTCCTGTCATGGAACATTCCGGCTTTTTACTCGTGACTCTATAATCTATCGGACAATACTTGAAGATCTGGCAGTTCGCACGTGACCTTTACAATGCCTGCAGCCGATATTCCCTCGAGGCAATTCCTGCAGCCGAATTGAAGCAACTGAGATGACCAGATGTCTCGAAATGCACGAATTTCCCGAAACAGAGCGAACTGCGAATCGTGGAATTTGCCCTTTTCATAAATTCGTGACCACTCGCTGTAAACTACAGTATACTAGCATTTGCCAGGTTGATGCAGGGAGCAGGTGATTGATTTTTTGCAAGTTAAAAGGACAGTCGATGTCGCACGTCAGCCGTGTATAGAGAAAGAAGGGATGAGTTACAACACATGTATACAATAGGACTACATCTATAAACATGAATGTTTAAGCTTAAAAATAAAGGCCGTGATGACAGCAGTGGAATATGCAAAGAAAAGCAAAAAACTCCTGATCCAAAAACGCTACATCACCACGCGTAGGCCTATGTCGACGGTCTGGTAGACTCCAATACTCCAGTCAACATCGAAACTCATAATCTCTTGAATATAGTTCGTATTTGATATTAGACTATAGCGAGTGGCCTACTAGAGGGTGCAGTACGGAGACGTAAAAGCCGTTTAGCCCTTACACTTGCTACCTGGTACTGAAATTCGCATAGGCCTAATCAAAGCCTGCGATAGTGCGGAGAGGTAATAATCCAACAAAGAAAAGTCCTCGTGTTAATGCCCAGTTTTCTACCACTAGCACTCCAGCAGGTGAGCCCGGTAAATTTTTTACACTTCTGTCTTGCTGATCAAAATCTATCCGTGACCGACTGACAAGTGATCGTAGACCTTTGCGGTTCTCCATTTTAAAACATCCTTTTTGGTGACCGCTATCCTGACGACGTGACGACTGAGGCTAATCAGAAAACATCAGCTATGCAACAAAACAACGCACCGTGCGAATTACATTTCCTTTTCGGAAGCCTCCACGCCTTTCAATCGCTTGTTATCAGTTATCACACGCATTTCGGCCTTTAAAATAATTTACAACTCCCTGTATTACAATTGCGTTAACACGGACGTAAATAGATTAAACGTGTTGTACTTTTCCGAGTCATGAAATGACAATAGCTGCCTTGATCTGGGTTTGATGACTTAAATAGGCTACTACAAACTTTATTGACCATTTTTCATTGAGCCTATAAAAGTGGTCAAAAACAGACTCGATTGGTTAGAATATCATAATCGGCTGGATTCGCCTAGCTGTATTCATCTCAATGACCACCACCACTACTACCAAGCCTCTTCTGCCACCCGACGGATAACGTATCGTGATAGCCATCTAGTGGTAATACAACATAAACAAGGAATGGCCAGCTGGAAGAAATCTATCATCGTCTGAAATGCTGGCTGGCAGGCACATTTAGTATCGACGAAGGGAATTGTCTTCTCCTACAAATATCTGACGGATTGAAGGCACACCCACAACAATGTCTGGTGTAACTTACGGAGAGGCAGTTGCAAATGTCCCTGCTACTAGGGTGTTCAAGATCATTGTTGTTGGTGATTCAGATGTTGGTAAAACTTGCCTGACATTTCGATTTTGTTCGGGGCATTTTCCTACTCGTACTGAAGCCACAATAGGCGTTGATTTTAGAGAGAAAACCGTGATCATAGATGATGAACGCCTGAAGCTACAACTATGGGACACTGCGGGACAAGAAAGATTCAGAAAGTCAATGGTCCCACATTACTATCGCAATGTCCATGCTGTCGTGTTTGTATATGATGTAACGAAACCTGCATCTTTTGAAAGTTTGAAACACTGGATTGATGAATGCGATCAGTATTCGTTAGATCGGTCAGTTCCTCGTATCCTGGTGGGAAATAAATGTGATATATCCAGTGAAAACCAGGTAGACACTAATATCGCACAGCGTTTCGCTGATGCACATATTATGCCGCTTTTTGAGACTTCAGCTAAAGACGACAGTGAATGCAATAATGTGGAAGCTATCTTTTTAACTCTCGCACATAAGCTTAAAAGCAGTAAACCAATGATGGGAGAGGAATATCCCAGTATCAAGCGTGCAACCGTCTTATCGGTTGACAAAGAAGTTGTTCACTCTGCCGGTGAAACATCATGTTCATGCTGAACGCATAATTACATAATTGAGTGATTGTTGTACATAGGATCTGCAGAGAACACTCTGATACTCTAAAATCATCTTCGGTTTTTTGACTGTGTCCAACTCTTATTTCTACTTCAAAGTCACCAAATATCAGTGCGATCCTTGGTTCTATTGCTATTAGTTATTCACGTTGCAATACTGTTATGATGCATAAAGTAACTCTTTTACCGCTTCCCAAGCGTTCTTACGTATTCCCTTTGGATTACACCAGAATTGTGATAGTATCATTGCCTACTATATAGTTTAAGGGTTAATAAAGCCACAGGATATTCTGCGGCTTCAAGTTTGTGACTGTGCTAAAGAATATTTGCTTTCTTGTTTTCATTGTCAACATTTTAACCTGATTATTTTTACTAAGTGAAATATTCCTTGAATTATTGTACCGTGCACCGATTTTTACGATTGTATTTCAAGATGCCTGATCCTGGAATATGAATAGTAAAGTATTGTCGAACAAATGTAATGTCTAGTCAAATTTAGATGTCTTTGCTTCTGGAGACTTTGTAAACCTACTTAACTGTATCAAATCCTATGCTTTTACCTGGTACCATGCATTCATACACCAGCCGCACTGCGCTGGTTCTTTGATGATAGAATCTCAGCTGTTAAAAGTTAGCCCCCAAAATGGTATTTTAAACGCGATATTCCTTGATAGAAAAATCAGATTAGTAACTGTTTTCGAAATAATCTTGACATTCTTTTGGAAATTTGGAGGGCTACTGTCTTTTCTAGCTGCCCCCATGGCCATGACTGATACATTTTATTGAAGCCTCAGGGGCCTAGTGAATATCAGCATTACATAAAACTATGATTCAGTATACTAGCTACCCTACAATGTGTTCTTTGGTCAAGATAGAGAGTGCTATGGAGACTCATTGCCGACAATACCTCTGTACTTTTGTAGGCACATGAAATAATAAATCGATACGGTAGTTTGTTGATCTTCCTAAAACTTTGCTCACAGTCGTCAGCCTGGGAAAGTGGTAGTCTAATCTAAGGTGCGACATTCATCGTATGCATTAGGCATTAGGATACTGGGCGGTTTGGCCGCAGAGTGCAGGATCGTTAGCAGAGGGTGCAGCACTAACGTACGATGGAGCAACCATGGCTCGGCGTAAGGCGGGGCATGAATGAGTAGGCCATGGACGGGATAAGCGTAGCCGAGGCTTCTGGAGAAAATCATGACCGGTAGTGGTCGCTGTGTTTGGAGTATTTTGTTTGGTCTTGTAAGCAGGCCGGATAGTTGCTGGTGGTCTGGTGTCACGAGTGTTGAGTGCTGCTGTTTCGCCGCGTACGTCCGTACTTTGTAATATAGCCTACGGAAACAAATTTCGTACGAAACGAGAAGATCCCAAACATTTTGGTCTTTGCGCTTGACACGCGCTACCTATACCGCACGCGCACGCAATGGATTCGTCAGCGAAAGATAATGCTAACCCACTGATACATCAATCAATGACTCCAAGGAACCGCCTGGACAATTTTGACGACAATGTACACGACATAATAGATGCAAGGGAAATTTTCGATCATATTCGAGATATAAATGATCCAGAGCACCCACTTACATTGGAGGACTTGAGAGTCGTCAATGAAAAAGATATTACTGTCAATGATCAAGCTAATACTGTTACTGTAGCATTTACCCCAACAATTCCTCACTGCAGCATGGCTACATTGATAGGCCTTGCGATTCGAGTTCAACTAATAAGAGCGTTACCGTCACGCTTCAAAGTAGATATCAAGATTGCAGAAGGTACCCATCAGTCAGAAGCAGCAGTGAACAAACAACTTGCGGACAAGGAAAGAGTAGCAGCTGCTCTCGAGAATCATCATTTGTTAAGTGTTGTTAATCAATGTCTCTCTATGAAGACTAAATGATAAAATGGGGAATCTGAAGGCATGCTTTTGTCAGGATAATTGCTATGGAATTCCGTTGCAAGCACATGATTCAATTTAAACACAATGCAATGCTAGTACCTCTCGAGAGTCCACTGAAATGGAGATGATCAATATCATACCGTCTCACATAATGCATTGAGGAGAAAGGCATTCTCAATAATTTGTTTGTATGTGATGATTGGAACCTTGGTTTATTTTATTTTTGAAAAGCGTCTACTAAATATTTCCCCCGTCTGACAATGTTGTCAGCCATTGTTCACAATGTGTTATATATGTGATTCATGTTACAAGGATATATATAGTCTAGAATTGTCCGACGATTCGCGTGAACAATCGGACAATGACTTTGTCGGTTCTAGCGATAAACTGCAGCTGGAGTTTCATTATTATGTACTGGTGTATGACAATTCTCCTCTTACATGATCTTCATTTCATGACTAGAGCGCTTGTATGATATTTTTAGCGGACTTTGGAAGTGCTAGGTAGCCTACATACTGTCAAAATCTTCCGTAATATGCAGTGTGACTACTCAAATTTACTCTCATGTTCTAAGGTTGTTGAACAGGCAGATTGTATGTCATAGGCTAGCATTTCGCTAATGTTGCGGTTTATTAATATTGTTGCGCAGTCATTGTTCGGTTGTATAATATAGCCTAGGACTTCATTACTGGTAAGTGTTAACAATTTCAGTAGCCTTTCATGAATTTTACTCGTTTGGCCTATACGCTAATATATCATGATTTTTGAAATTTGTTTTCCCAGTCAATCTAGCCATGAGCTAGTACTTTGTGGGTAGTGCAATGCCTGAACTTCTTTCTGTCATCATAATCTTGCCAATGCTTGAATATGGAAGACACCGAAAGTCTAAACTGTTCGAAACCGACACCTACTCCAAGTATGGAGGATATGTTTGGAGGTAGGTATGGTATAGACCAGCAAGGCGTCTATGGTTAAGGCCCTTTGGGCATTATGTCTGGTCGCATATAAATCATGTGTTTGATAAATTTTTTTATGTAGCAGTAGATGCCATAGACAATGTACCCGTGCAAGACTTTTTGCATCATTTCAACTTTTAATTGCCCTACTCCTATTTAGGCATGACGAACACTCAGAAGATTTGTTTTTACGCTGAAACATTCACATGTGCATGGCTACTTTTACTTCTCATGTATGATTTCTTCTACTTCAAAAGAATACTCGTCGATCATCCGAGGCTTCGAAGCGTTCTCTTTATACAGGTACTCAAAATCTACCAGGCTAGGCGAGGTAGGACTACCAGAGAAATATTTTTGACTCGACTGTTTTGGCACTGTACTGAGTAAATGTTTTCTCAGCAATGCTACATAATGCTCAGCTCCTTGGCAATGGCACAGTAACAGCAATAATGGATTAGGATTTTTCTAATCAGCGATGTCTCTTTTTAGTCAACGTTCGTGTTCTATGCAACAACCTCACTGCTTTCAGTCTTATCGCCCAGATCAAGCACTCTTACAGATCTTGTCTTCACTGTGTAAGTATTTGGGTGTACAGTGTTTAAATGTTGTTGATTTAATCAGGTCTGACACTAGCTTGTTGCCAGGAAGAAATTGTCGCATGGCTATTTTGTCTTCAAGAAGTAAAAGTGTTTAAGATTTTAGGTCTATTGTTGGTTACCACATGCCGAAATGAAATTGAAAATAATGGTACCTCTCTGGCTGAATGTAACCGTTTGTGATGGGTTTTTCTGAAAACTATATTCTTCCAGATATTTTTCATTCACCCTCAAAGAAATTCTTTCGGTTATGATCAACTATTTGGGTGGTGATATTTGTGCTTCAATCAACATGGAAGGCGAGCAAGTTCAATTGGCAGTTTCTCCTTTATGCTGTTTACTGGGTCGATGTTGTCCTGTGGTCTTAATGAGCAGGTTAGAGGCAATAACAGGAGATTTTATCTTACCATTATCAACCATGCATAGTGCAAAATGCGTTGCCGTCATTCAGAAATTATCTATACTGGATAAAATTTGGAGTTTATCAATCTGCCGTTCTACACACTATTTTTGATTTCATTTCTGCTTTTTTGTGGAGCGATGGACTTTATATGGAGGGTTACGTAAGTTTTTGCAGAGTTGTTCTGTGGGGTTGATTTCTCAGAGCTGCACCAAAAATGCGAGTTGCGTCGCTCAATTTTTAGCATGTCTGTAATCGCATGCTTTGCAATTTGTTGGTTACATTGTGATCGGCACCTTCACGCAATTTCAAACCTGAAACTTCTGATTTTAATTTGCTCACTTTGTGTGACATTGGCCTATTCATGAGCAGTGTGATTTGCTGATGATGTACTACTGGTAGCTTCTATCTGATTAGTTATGACTCGAGTAGGACGTAGTTGAATTTTATTAAATAGCAAGTCATGACTGGCCCACAGAAGAAAATTGCGTGTGCGTCTTGATTCTTGATTGGCCCACAAAAATTAAGTGTCCCGTGTACATCTCTGCAGCCTTGAGCTGCCATTGTGCTTACTAGCAAGACAATAGTAATGGTGACAATTGTTTCAACCTAATCGTCAAATCAATTTCAAAGTTGCCTGGGTAGGTGTTCAGTATGATGCTCTGAAGAGGTCTTGAAAAGGGCGCTGCTGTTCGTATGATCTCCCTTACTGCTTTGTTGACGTACTCCTGAATGGTATGGGCAAAATATGATGCCGTCAACCTGTCCATCCTTACGCTGTCTATGGAATTCCTCACCCGCAGAAGGATAACATGCTTCCTCAATTCTCCACAGCAGTACTAATTTGGTAGAATGTTTTACAAAATCATGACTATTTCAAATTTTACATATTTGATTCGTGCATGAAATCACGTTGAATTACAGTTTCCACGTTAACTACAGTTCAAGGTATCGCAAATTTGTGGATTATGAGAATGACATCCATATTAATGTGGTTAAGGTGTTTGAACTTCTGCAGAGTCAGTAGACTTGACTCATTTTCCTTCCCCAACCAGCTGTGTGACACTACATAATTCTTGGCAAGATAGAAATACTGGTAGATTACTTATATTTCACAGCGTGCGCCATACTATTGTTCTACGTTTGTTCGACTCTTTACCAAGAGTGCTTATTGGTTTGGAGTTCCTATTTCGTACAGCTTACTAGTATATTGTATTTCAGAACGACCCACAAAAACTTGCCTTTTACCTCCAAATATTTGAAAAAGTTAGCATTCTTGTTGCCATGTACTCCTTGACATCACTTTTTTCTACAACAAGGAAGTACCTTCAACCATTTCACATCATGGGGAAGTTTCTCTGCATCCAGGTATACATTCTCTGTTTCAATTGAAAAGATCTTATGATAAATGGTTAGGCCGAAAGCTAAAAGTTCTCTTCAGATGCGTAAATTCGAATTCATAAAGCCGGTTTATTGAGCAATGCTAATGGCTTACCTGGAGAACAACTAACTGTGGGTCATATCATGCTTTATCTTTTTCAGATAACCATGGTCATTTCTGGTTTTCAAATGACTATTTTCTACATTCTTGCAATCTTCGGCGTTATTGAATGCACGGATATGCTGAGTGCAACAGACCGGGCCACAGGTAACGAATGCTGGTCTTAGCGTGGTGCTAGAGTCCTTGATTGGTACCTGGTGAACTGTGTGTGACTGGTTCCTTGGTCAATCAGATCACTGACTGGTCTGTAAAAGTGGTGTCTCTGGGCCAAGTAAGATGGGAACGTTTGTAATTAAGTCCCCATCAATGTCCTGAAATAATAAAATTCATGCATTCCTTGAAATGAAGGGTTTTATTAGTTTTTCTAGATTTCAATTCAAACGTTCATACGTGCTTATTGTATGAAAAATATCTGTGAATTTTGCTGCAGCGGGATAGTAAATATTCATGAATCATGTACATCCCCAAACTAACACTTGAGGGGGTAAATTATGCATAGTTGTGCGCGTTCGCCATTCAGTCCTCCTTTTTTCTCCCTCTCCCGCGTTTTAGTGCAGTAGAGCAAACCTGAAATTTTGATGGCTGGGAATATCCTGATCTTGTAGTCCACACCTCAGAAATATGTCTGCTTTCATACTGCTGACTTTCTTCACTGTGGTTTACAGTGTTCAACCATTATGCGATCGTTCCTGAAATGGCCTTGATGTATGTTGTGTCAAGGTATTTTCACACAAGGGATGAAGGTGCAACAGGAAACGCATTTTCTGATAGGGAGGCACCCGCGCACATCGCCGCCGGAACTAGTGATGATGAGCAAAGACCACTGTTATGAAAACGTTACAAGTTCCATATCAACGTTTTATACTATGTAGGCCTACTGCAATTGTATGTTGTGAAATTGCGATTTCATGTACCACGGCAGATGTTCATAATAAGTACCAGATTGCAGAGATGCATCTGTGCAAAAGTGCAATATTTAGGACTTGATCAATTCATTTCTCTATAATGCGACTATTCGCAACATTGTTTTTGAATACGACACGCAGCCTACATTCCATCAAAACGGATGAAGGCGGTCTTCTGACTATATCAAATGCAGCCCACCCCCTCCCCCGTTGTCGTATATGCCGTAAAAGCTCTGTACCACATAATCATTTGGAAGTGGGCGCAACCCTCGTGACGACCCCTGCCCATTTCATAAGATGGGATGACCATTCGACATACTCAAATGAAACTGATAGGTCCAATCGCGTGAAATTGTTATAGCGCTGTGCACCTCCACTGAGATTTTTTGTTTCATCGAAATTTGTTAGAATTCACTGTAGTACTATATATCCGGTGTACTCGTCTGCGTAAACTTGATTTTGCGACAGCATTCCATGTTTGCGACATGAGGTATCCACATACACAAATATACATTATATATATCGTAGGGAGAAAGAATTTGACTGATATCTGTTTGAATCGGAAGTCAATAAAAAGTATGCCGCAGAATCAATAATAATTAGTTGCACTATAGAGAGTCTCTCTCTATAGTTGCACCAGTTTTTAAATCATCCGTAAAGGAAATGAGTCACTCATAACTAGTGTAGCGGATTGGCAGTTCTTGCGCTTGATATTCTACGGCGTTGGTCGAGTCAGACATCGCTATAGAATTGCAACGAAATAATTATTAGAATTTCGCATATGAGGGGGGCTCGCCAAAATTTATGCGCGCATTGCGTCGCCTCTAACGTAGAGTTATACAGAACCAATTTATACGTAGATATAAGAATCGCAATTTCGGACGGGTCGACTCTGTGGATAAATAACGCAGCCATACGCTCAGAACAACAGACAAAATACGATTTTGGAGAACACAAGCAAGTGCGCCCCGAATAATATACCGGCTGATTGACAAATTCAGAAAACGGGTATTTCCAAAGACCAAAAGCTTTTGTTGAGCTCCCGCGATTTACCAAATTAGGCAACCCTACAGACTATTGTAATAGCCGCGCTTTGACAGCGCTATAGAATCTGCAGGATACTCACAATGTATATAATCCACCTTATTGACCAATGTCACAATCCACTCATGTGTCAGTGGCGCTAAAATTCGAAGAACATTGGACGACGCAATTTACCAAAACCCAAATACCACACGGAGCGGCACTAATTTGATAATGCAGTAATTAACAACAGCTAGGCCTACTTTTCTCTTACTACTCGGACGGAGCGCTAATTAATTTCGTTTAGAGACTGGAAAATTGTATTCAACGAAAAATATCAGCAGAAAACACCAGCGAAGAAGTAAAATATGATAGGATATCGGTTTCAAGTTTCAACCTCATGCAAAAGATGAGCGGTGCAGATAAAGTATATGTATTTCTCAAACCGTAACGTGAAATAACAGTGGTGATGGACGTGAACATGTGGCGATATACGACTTGGAAACGCAATATTTACTCTTGACATAAAAATAATAGGCGGCATGTCATAGGGATGACGATGCGGCAACTTGCATTTGTCATATGACCTGTTTTTTCGATGATTTGTGTTTGCCAGGTCGTGTTTCGGCGTCGTGACTTATGTTTGCAGGCGGTAGAAATATGGCGATTGATTTATTTGCATCCGCTAATCAGTTTCAACGTGACCAGTTGGAAAGGAAATGAATAGCCGGAGGCAAAGTGTCACAAAATACATAAATGATCAAATCCAATTAACAACACAACACCAGCTGATTGCTATTTGTTTTCATTGGTACCTTGATAACTTGGGTGTAAACATTCGTTTTTGCAACGTTGGGGAAAATGTCAAATTGCTTGGTTAGCAGACTGACCTAAGACATAATAACAGTAACCTTCTATTGCTAGTTGGTAAGTTATCAATACTCTTCGCAATTTGCTGACGCTAACAAAACAAGTTTATTGTGTTATAGGCTTATGACAACAGAGGTCCAAAGTAGTAGCCTACAATCAATGATGCCTAACCAGAAAAAACTTACAAATGCTCCCAGAATAATTAAATGTACAGTACATTTGAAGCAAAATTAATTGCAAGGCCTGAAAGCCATTGAAATACCTCATCAATATGAAGTTGTTTTGGAAATATGGTTGCAAGCATCGTTTTATGATCAGCACTGGTACTGGTACCAGACCAAATGAATCATAACAGTTAAAATGAAAACATTGTTTAGTAATAACTCATGCAGAGGTGAAAAATACTAGTCACGATGAGTGTTAGTAGTTGCTTGACTAAATGCATAAGCATCACCAAGCCTACTTTCGTTAAGTCAATGGAGTGACAGTGGGAAATTTTGACATATCATGCCATCTGCCCGTTAATCAATGCAAATTCAATCAGTAATGGAAGCACTGGCGTGGGTCAATTTTCCGATGTGACCTTGTATTATAATCCCATGAATGCGCTTGGTACAGCTGTTCTCAAATGTTGATTGGCAGTGACATATGGACAAGGAACACACCCACACACAGTCAACCACTACTCTGAATAGACTGCGTACCAGTACCAAGATAATAAAGTCAAAGACAATTCTCCTGCACTAAAGTCCAACTTGTGAGCCAAAGTTGAAAAGAAAGCAAGCTTTGACAATGAACTGAATGCTATTTACCAGTTGAAAAGACAATAGACTGTGAGCACAAATCTTGGTGAAAAACAAACACTACATCATATATATTTTAATATCACCACAAAACATAGCTATAGATTAAATATCAAGCCTCTTGCAGAAATATGAAAATGACAAAGTTTTGGAGCTTCGGTCCTCCGTGGAGTGAAAATGGATATATAACCAAAATTTCTATTATAAAACATTCTATTTCTTGTCTGTTGTCAGCTCGATAACATCTCTTATTGTTCTTATGAAACATAAAGTGAACTTTTACAACCCTTAGTTTCGCTAGAATGCAGCATAAAACATAGTATCAGACACAAGATCCATGAAAAATTGAACGTAGAATATATATCCCAGTAGGTCGAGTAAATTTTGTGATAACAATGAAGAAACTTTGCCTAGCAGCATTTATTGTAACTCAAAGTACCGGTACCATTATGATATCAAGTAAAATTTAAAAATTTAAAATAGTTACTAGTTAAATGAGACAGTAGTTAAAATTACAGTATATATACTGCAGAACTGCACGATAATGATATAATATATTGATTGAAAGGATGACCTGCATTGCCACCTGATTTTAGTGGCTCTGAAATCGTGCCATTGGGAAAAGGGTAGGTAGCAGTGTTGGTGATTTTTCCTGTGAAAGACTAGACTAGATGTAGTTTTCAGCAAGTGCGAGATGCGGACGACTACATGCAATGTTACCCCTAAATATGAATCCTGTGGAACCATGGCCTACTATATTTTCCAAAAAATATGCTCTCCTGTCGCCATGTGGTGTGCATGTCCAGGAATCCATGTTTCTTCGGATGAAAATTTTTACACCAACTCTGTTTTTGTCAGATGCCTTAGTGTTTGAAGCGCTTTCTTGAGTTGGCATGCCACAGAACTCAAGAGCAAGTGCGCAAGAGAATATGTTCATTAAAATGTGCAGTCATCTTCAATCTGCTCAACTAGCATACTGTAATACTGCCCACCTTCTTCAATCCCACCAATTACACTTTGCTTTCTAAGAAAGTCATGACAAGTTTTCCTGCTTAATCCCAAGCACTTCATGTTATTGATGAAAGTTCCGAGCTGGCCAAATGTAATATTAACGATGAATTCATTAGTTATTTCCTTTTCATCTTCAGACTGAGCGGTCCATTTCTTTTTGCTGCATCTCCGCGTCCTTTCGTGATTAACAGCGGAAAAAAAAGCGGCGTTCCAAAATCGTAATGATTTCCAGATTATTTGATTCTTGAGGTGTTCATACAAGAATATTTTAGACGATGGACTATATCCAGGAACATTGGCATGATATGTAGTTGTCGTATTTTCGCTAATAGATCTTGAATATGGAGGTGGACTTTTGGACTTTGCAGAATTGGATCGGGATTTACTCCGCCAAGTTCCGAGTTTCAATTCTTGCAATGATGGTGTGTCAGCAAATATCTTCTTACAAGCTTCAACCTCTCTTTTGAAGCGATCTATTAACGAATTCTTTCGTTGCAAAGAGTCTCCTTCAGAATTCGATCGCTGGCTCTTGCTACTTGCTGATGAAGCAGTTGAAGATATATTCTCCTTGGAGCCGAAAGCATCACATGTAACCAGTTTCTGATCAGGAATGTAGTAGTACGTGAAAGCCATATTCATAAGTGTTTTCCCTGGCAAATAGTCGTCAGCTTCTCCGCACTCAAATAGAACTAAAGCAAAGCCATGAACTAGTTTGTAAAAGGTAGTCTCGGAAACACATTTATTTCGACTTCTTTGAGCATCGATATATTTGGCAAAGCTCATTCTTGCCGTCTCATTTTTCATAAGGTCTCCAAACTTGGACTTGCTCTCATAGGATATGTCTTGATTATTCTCAAACAACCAATGGACATATTCCTTTACAAAAGCATCAATTTCCATATCTTGCTCGTCCAAGGACTCTTCTGATGAACCAAATTCATCCATTGAATCACCAATAGGAGTTGAAGCCCCAGAAGCATCTGATGAAGAGACTGAACATCTGTCTTCAAATTCCTTGCTCTCTATGCTCAGAGACCTTGGCACTGTTACTGTAACTACGTCTTGGTATGGCAACGTCTGATGGTTACAGGTAACTTCCATGATAACGCTCACACTATCAGCAAAATATCACAAATTGAAACATTGGCTAGACTAGATATTTCACCAAGCTCAGGTGATTTGCCTTTAACAAAATGGCATAAATTATTCAAAAAAAGCAAAATCTTATGACGTTGTGATATAACATTGAATGTCAATAACCCAACCGAACCCAACGTGCTCGATCATATATATACTGCCTAACTTGGGAGAACGAGATGAACCGCGATAGCAGCACAATTAGTAAATTGTCCCTAAGTGAAATATTCATAAATTGAATTGCCTGCACATCAGACACCTGCTGGAGTTGTCAAGAAGCCAACACTTGCCGACAGCGACGGTTATTTCTATTGACGTCTTGCTACTAACATCATGTCACGGCTCAGCGAATCTACCTACAAACTGTGTGAAGTGAGTCAGAAATTGTCAACAACACGAGTCAAAGTAGAGCGCGAGTCAGGTATCGGAACATCAAAACGACCTGAACCGAAGCTACAAGCTGCGACGATTAGTCACTCTGGATAACAACCTGCAGGTTAGTTATCAATACCGCCACATGATTGTCTTGCAAATTCGCAGAATAGCCAAAATGTCATTTTCCTGGCCCCGAACAAAGTCAATAAATATATATTCACTCTGGCCCCGCCAAGCCCGTGACGAGCAGAGTGTTTAGTGACGAGTGGGTTGACGTAGAGTAGTGAGACATCGGTGCGAAATCGAAGAAATCCTCTCTCTACTTGTTTTTCTTTCCAGGAGAACGCGCGAAAAAATGACTCCCTTTTTCAACAAAGACGAATGCCGCAACCCACGTGCGAAAAAAAGGCCATTTTCACGTGCAAAACATTCTGTTTCTGATATTCCTGCTTCGGAAACACTTCGCTCGAGCAAATTGCTATCCAGAAGTAACGCCACGATTCTTGCCAATAACAATGAAGGTTGAAGATCTCAAGCAATTGCACCAGGACAAAGGTGACGTGATTATCGAAGGAAAGACGAAGATCGTTTACGAACTTCCAAAGCATCCTGGGAAATGCTTGATCAAATCGAAGGTATCGTATCGAATTCTCTCCCATTCACGGGGAGTCAATTGGAACATATCCGTTATCAACCATTCGTAGGTGCATCTAGCTGAAGCTGTATGCTTAGCATCTGGCTTACGGTTGGCGGTGGGATTGAGTCGTTTTTTATGTGTCTTATGTATGCCAATATTGGAAGAATCATGCGACTATGCACAACTCTGTAGTGCTTTAGTGTACACCAATGAGGTAGGAACTGGGCCTTCACAAACATTTTCATGATCAGTCAGATACAAGATCAAATAGAGTTAAAGCCCCCTTCTGGCAAGATGATTTGAATCACCGGATATCGAATATGTATCTAGCGATTCGGATCTATATCAGGTTTGGCTGAATCTTCCATATTCCAATATTCGGATCAATCTGGATATTGGAATCAAAACACCTATTCCTGCTATGAGGCTCTGCCTGTTGACATTGTAATATCCGCTTACAAGCTTATTGTTACTGAACTGAAAACATTTAATTTGTAGGATTCCATCACTGCCTACAATGGTGAAATGAAGAACACTTTAGAAGGTAAAGCTGAATTGTCAACTGCCACCACATCTGCCATATTTGCAATTTTGGAACATGCTGGTATCAAGACCTCTTTGATACAACAAGTATGGACTTTTTTACCATTTGTACTTCATTGGGAAAACCTTGATATCACCATAATTATGTTTATTGTCTTTTGCAGGTCGACAAGTCATCTTTCCTTGCACATCGCTGCCATATGATTCCAATTGAGTGGGTTACGAGGAGAGTAGCTACTGGATCATTCTTACGTCGTCATCAAGGAGTTGAAGAGGGATACAGATTTTATCCTCCCAAACTGGAGATATTTTACAAAGATGATGAGAATGATGATCCTCAGTGGTCGAGAGAGGTGGGAACTCCTTTGCAAGACCTCTGCTATATATGTCATGTTATCGTTTCAAATAGCCCGTTCATCATGGCTAATGCCTTACATGCTTGATGCATCATTTACTTTCTTTTTATCCGACACATATCCAAATCTGGGTGGCCAAATCGGTTTGTGCTTGGACCACATAAGGAGGCCCTTCGTACCACAACCCTTCCCATTTTTCCTGGTTTAGAACCAGTTCTGGTTTGACGAATTTCCAAGTAACAGCTACATACGGCTAATGTGAATTCAGATGTTGGAAGCCCAGAAGATGGTTTGTGGTGGACTTGAAATAACATCAGATGAGATTGACAAAATGGAAAAGATGACCGTGGCAATATTTGAAGTTATTGAGAAGTGCTGGCAAACCAAGGTTAGGCCTACTTTGCTATGTTTCTACTAGCCGTTATCGATACAAACTGGTCTGTGATCATATTTGTAAAAAAGACCGAAGGTCCTATCGTTCGGTGTCTCAATACGTCGATACCAATACTATTTCTAACGGCTTTAGTATGATGTGGTTGAGACTCTAAGGTACTACTTGCTACTGTTCCACTACCTAGCAATTCCCACCGCAATTGATATTGTTGTGCCTGCAAATTCTGATAAATTACTTGCTGACACTGGAGTGTTATCCCGTCTGTTCTTTCAGAACGTCAGTCTTATCGACATGAAGATTGAATTTGGAGTTGTAGAAGGGACAAAGGAAATCATTCTTGCTGACGTTATTGATAATGACTCGTGGAGAATATGGCCTAGTGGAGACAAAAGACTCATGATGGATAAACAGGTTAGATAATAACATTAGAATCCATCTGCTTTATTTATTTCATGCCAGCAGCACGGGAAAATATTTCTTGCAGGTTTTTAGAAACTTAAGAGGCTCCAAGATCACTGAAGTCGATATGGAAAGTCTGAAAAAGAATTTCAAATGGGTTGCAGAGAAAGCAAATGAGATATCTTCTGAAGTCAGCAGTGGTGCTTCCAAGGGTTGGTTTAGTAAATTATTCATGAGTATGAATATTTTGAGATACTAGTTTAGCTACAGCATATTGCATGTTGATCTACCCTTACGGGGGGACTGATTGCGATTTTGTTTAGGGCGGGTTGTTGTTCTAATGGGATCTGCATCCGATAAAGCGCACTGTGAGAAGATCAAGAGCTCTTGTGAAAAATTTGGAATTCAATGCGTCCTTCGAGTAACGTCTGCTCACAAAGGCACTGAAGAAACCATGAAGATACTGTCCAAAGTTGAGGGGGAAGCAGTACATATACCAACTGTGATTGTAGCTGTTGCCGGTCGCAGTAATGGCCTTGGCCCTGTCACGTCTGGAAACAGTTGCTTGCCTGTTATCAACTGTCCTCCAATGTCTTCGCAATGGGTAACATCTGACATTTGGTCTTCGTTAAGACTTCCGTCAGGTACGTGACTTCAAATTACAAGCTTTACTTAAGACGTTTTAGGTCTTGTAAATTCACTTAATCCATACCACCCATTCAAAACAACATTTGTTCAAGTAGAAGACCTAGCTATTTCCGGCCTTTTGATCTTGAGATATGTGGCTACATGGAGATCTCCCTTTTTCTGGGCAAACGGCCGTCCTTATGCTCGCTATGGCACTCTCAGATACTACTCAAGATTGAAATTTTCGAAATAAAGGTCCAGAGGTTAACCAATTGCGACCAGGATATTATACCCAATGCAAATGTCCTTTCAACAATTATCTTGTGTTTACTAGGACTTGGTTGCTCAACCATCTTGGATCCTGAGATGGCGGGATTGGCTGCATCTCAAATGCTGGCGCAGCATGACGTCTTGGTTTGGTGCAAGCTTCGAATTCAACTTTTTCAAAATTGGCTCAAACTGAAGGTAGCTGATGCATTGTTCAGGAAAGAGCAAGACGTTTAAACTTCTGCTACACTTGTGATTAGCTGCCCTGACCAATGGAGCAGTGTGTTGAATGCATCGTCGTTGGCATAAGTCTTGGTATTTTTGGCAATAAATAATGATCTGCGTTTTTGTAAATGCTGTCATGATTAGCATGCCATCCAAAGCAGCGGGTTGTAGTAATCACGATATCAAGTGGATGGTCTCTATACGCACTTCTCATATCTTCCTGCTTCCGAAATCGTCGACGCGACCCCGTGCACATTTTGTTTTTTAATTTATGGCGTTTTTCACCTACTAAGGTCATATACGCCAGGTCGATGATCACGGTGTGTCAATACCTCCGGTTTATAGCCCGGATCACTATTACAATCATACCGACTGCCAAGCAGGGAGAAACGGATACCAATTTTAAAGTCTTCGATTTGACTCGGTCGGGAATCGAATCCGGAATCTCCAGAAGGCGGACAGTCTAAACCACTCGCTCAACTGAACGGTAAATGCACATTTAAATCACCGTTTTTATTCGACGGAGACAAACAACGAAGCTGAAATTGCATAATAAAGTTTATAGGCCTATGCAAGAATGTTAGGGTCTAATGCTCCCGTATATAGGCCTGTTGCCCGCTGCTGGGGAGCCTGCAGGCCTACTATAGTCTTAATGTTGATTGTTACATAGTGATTATTGCGTTTCTGCGCTAGACTGGAATCGGCCATCCTTCCATTCGGTTTTAATCTGTTCTGGAGTATGGTACACGACCTGCAAAAGACTTCAAGTTTAGAGTCAAATTGTTTTGGCAGCATAACCTACTCACGGTCTTCCCGCACTCATCAATGTACGATAACGCAACGTTTGTTGAAGAGGATGAAAGCAACTGGCATTCAGAGAAGTTCCCAATCAAGGATATTAAACATCGGTCAGATCCCAATATCGTCACCATAGGCATAATTTCGGAACACTGTAGAAGCAACGATTCATAAGATTTCATAGAGATTTGTAGAGTTCCTCAAAAATCTTTGCAGGACCATAGAAGAGACTGTAGTGGGCTAGTGGCAGGGTGCCGCGTATATATCTCGCCTCTTTCATACAAATGTTCATTGAAATGCCTGAATTATTACAGCTATGAAATCATGTATAGGCTATGCTGATGTAGCCTATACGTTTAGAACTTACACGTCGGTTAGTAGATCACCCTTCTTTTGCCTATAAACCTGGCCTATACAGAACAAAGTGGGCAAATTGCTATGGTACCTTCACATCGACTTGTTTGCACCTGTAGATCTCTATCCCCGATATAGCGCTTCTGATATTGAGAGTTAGTTTGCAACAATTATCTGAAAGTAAAAGTACGCAAGTTCGCAAGATTTGCTTAGGCATAGGCCTATGTTAAATACCTTTCGAAAACGTCCGAAGACTAGGACCCCACTGCCAGTAATCTGCTACGAGACTTAGACCTAGGCGGGCCTACCTACGATTATTCTTTTAACTTTTTCGTTGATGATGACAGAGCAATCTTCGCAGTTGTGGATATATATCGATTGCCTCATTTGAGATTGATCTATGGAAAGATCATGTTTTCCACGGAAGTGCTCCTGTAAGGATATAATAGAAAGTCACATAAAGCTATATCACATCAGTAGCATCGATAGTAGCGAAGTCCTATACAGGCGATCACGCGCAAAAAAAAATAAGCTCGGAAATACCTACATGTATGTTCCCATTTACCAATATTGCAGACATGCGCCGATATATCAGGGTAGACCCAACACTGTGTTGCAGTTGTAACGCTAGAAACAAAACCCAGCAAACACAAGATATGTTTTGCACAAATTTCGGATATCACGAACTTATGCGAGCAAGTCCGAAACATGTCTTGTCATGCAGATATATAACTATGACATCATATTTATATCTTCTCAGACCCGCGAGTTCAGATGATCGAGTCTGTCAGATATAACACAACATGGGCTGGCTAAATTTGAGCGTTTGTGACATAGAATATAGCCTACATGCAGTAGGGCTTATAACGACGAAAATACAGTTGATTATAACTGCATATTGATGATGATCACCACTTCGACATCGCACTGAAGTCAAGAGTTGGCAACGAAAAACTAATTATGTTTAAACGCTGGTTATTATATTATATTGAATGGAAAATCAGAAATTGGTAAATTATTGACAAGTGGATCAGCCTAATTTCGAAATTAACAGCCAGAAATCTCAGAATTGGGCGGCGCCAAATTTTCAGCTCCCCTTGCGTTTGGATTTTACGAGAGTTGAATAAACCTTTACGACGAAATCCGTCAACGAAAACTCTTTGTGTTTTATTCGTGGTTGCGCATTCGCAACGGATCCGAAGCGTGTCTGTTTGGTAAAAAACAAAGAGAAAATGCCGCGGGAATTCAATCACGTGATCTGACCGGCCGTAAAAAATATGAATAATGATCCCGCCATTTGACTGCTAGCGCTCAACGTGTTGGTCGGGAATGTGAAGATGGCTGAGCAGTGGGAAAGACGTAGGAAATATCAAAGAGATTGGGTACGTGCGAAGCGGGCTAGAATTAGGTTAGAGTTTAAGACACAGCAGTCATCAAGCGATGATTATTATTCTGACGGTGGTGGTGATGATGTCCAGCTTCAGCTTCGCGCCGATGTTGAAGACTCAAGTTCCACAGAAGAAGGAAATGTGCGTGATGTTTTGTCCCGATCGTTTCCTGTTAATGGCGAGATTTCATCGCAAATGATAGTGACAGGTTTGCTCCAATCGCCACCCGCCTACGAGGAGAGTCAACAAGCCTTGGACGATGTTGATATGATGCCTGGCAATTGTGATTCTGATGAAGATGTTGCAGGTAAAACTGAGTTATTTAAGACTGGGCTAGCGCATTGGGTATCAATATGCAATCAATATTGATTATTCTATGTATATTTGCAGTTTTGAACAGTAGGCATAACGCATGAGCAATTAAGCATGCTGTTAAGTACTGGTGCAACACCCACAGCGTGCAGTGATTGTAATTATGATGTAATCCAGTTTCTCAGCGATGATCCTACAGTTGCCGTAATACATAAAAGTTGAAAAACTAGAGTGCAAGTGAGAGCCAATATTTTTCTTTTGTGTCACGATGATAACGAATTGTTTCATATATATAAATACACTTTAATGTATAATTCAGGGAATATTGCATTCCTGGTGGCCAAAAAAGGATCCAACAACAAAAGCTAGAAAAATGAAGTCACCAAACTTTAGCAATGGCAAGTGGTCTCTGTATAAAATCCAGATAATCTCGTCGACTGGTGAGTGGAGCTGCGCTCAATTTTCTGATTGAATAACTTGGAAGTGAAAGTCAATTGCATGTACTAGAGCTAGATCGGAAAAATTTCTCATCATCTCATATTTACACCTTTTGTTGAGGTTGTGTGCCATTTAGATAAATGGACGGAGGCTATGAGTAGTTTGCGACATGCTTCAGAATCTAGTGGCTTACAATCTTCAACGTGTGATGAAGCAGAGGAAAGTTGCAAGAGAAGACGACGGCCCAATAAAAAATTTCTGGATAGTTCAATGTCGAACAATGATCAAGAAGGTATTATACTCCATCTGCTCAGGAAAACACGGCATGTTGAGAGTATTTGCTTGGTTGTAAATGTAAATATGTGTGTAATAGATGAAGAGTCCTCAACATTGAAGAAGAAATGTTCCGAATCCCAACGCATGCCTTTACAAGAGGTTCAAGTGCCAAATCGGAGAACTGAGCAATCTCATGATTTTGGTAATGCAAGCTTGCCGGTACTCGGCAATAAATATGCTGAAGAGAGTATTCCACAACTTCAGAACTCTGGTATTGAAGGAAGTAGCCAGTTGCAGTTGCTGGACGATGCCAATATCAGCATGCCCATATCAGATGGTGAGTTTCATATTTTTCGGTAACCAGACACCTGTGTAATGTAGCCTAGTCAGTCATTTTATGTTTAGATGTTTGTGTTATGTCAACTCCAGCAAATTCAGTCAAAGCAAAGAATATTGTTAAGCGTAGAAATACACAAGTAGAGCCGATAACAGTGCAAATTGAGCCCCAATTGCTGGATCTTCTCCAAAACACGCATGGTCTTGTCCAAAAGATACACGATCTTGTTCAAAGTGGTGGCAGTAAAAGATGTGGCGAAACCAGCTCTATTGTTGTGGAAGATCTTATAGAGAACCCCTTTCAATCAGTTGCAGAGCTAGACAATTTTGAAAATGCACTAAAATATGGGAAGTCTGAACTGGTGAGTCTGATCGATATCTTAATTTTCAATTATATCTGTCAGGGCGGGGTGGTGTGGTAGGTTTATTTTTTGCCACTGAGCTAATGAATGCACTCCGTCAAACTTTCAATAAAAGACGGGTAGCTTTTACAGATATCTGCTTTGAAAAAACTTCAAGGAATCACACCGTCCCATACTGTCAGAAAAATGATGTCTGCAGTAGCTACTAGTGAAGTGTGGCAATCATTCAGTTTCAAAGGGCAAACGGGCAAAAATGGTAGAAAAAGGTGCTTCAAACAATTGGCTCTGTACAAGACTATCCGCCGTAAGTTGATTATTTTATATCTAGGCTAAACTATTAAGAATAATGGTAGAGTGGCCAACTTGTGGGCAATGATATTAACAGTGTTTCTAAATCTATATTTACTGTTTCAGGAGCATGCGTGAATGTTCACATAGGTCAAAAAGGTATAGACGAAATCGTTCAACGTCGCATTGGGCGCTTTCTGACTTGTCGGATCTAAAATCAAGGTAATCTAATAACAGTATGGTGTAGAGTGCACTGTGTGGCGTTGGTGTATTCAGAGACGAGGTTTTGGGTCAACTCCTTCTATATAAAACAGCATACTGTCATGTCTATAACTCTGAATGTGCAAGGGATTGGGTGTCCCAAACCGAACCCTCCATGTAAAATGTCCATGGCGCAGCACGTTCACCAAGGCGCAGTATGCTGACCACACATACAATTTTGCTAATGCTTTGATTAGTCTGGAGTTACATTATACATATATGCTCTTGTCCTGTTTCAGTGTTCCGAAAAGAAGGATAACGAAGGGATCAGCAATAATACAGCCCAGGAAAAGCCTACTGATTCTGATTCTGATTCTGATTCTGATGCTTGACTGCTGGTGGCATTTCTATTTTTGTATCTCCATGCCACAACATTGTACAATTTCTTGCCAAATTCATGTTTGATGGTACGTACTATTTTTGACGCAATGTTCTGATTACGGTTTACCGAATCTTCATTATGATATTTATTAATCGTTCGCCATCTGCTCCACTGACGGTTCGCCATCTGCTCGCTCCACTGACCTTTATATTCTTCAACGTATTTTTCTGTTTGGCTTTTGCCTGGTTCTATACACCAACAATTATACTAATTCGAAAGCTTTGAAAAATAGTGAATAGTGTAATTTGGTGATTGTATATTTTTACATTTATGCATTAGACTGCCTCAATCCATGTGCAAATTCGAAAGCTTCTAAAATAGTGAATAGTGTAATTTGGTTATTGTATTTTTTCAACTTTCTGCATCGGACTGCCTCAATCCATGTGCAAATCTACTGTATTCCACAAATTGTGTTCAATTCTTACCTCATTTCAACTCCGTCTGTAACTTGCATTTTTTCAATATACAACAAAATTGTGTTATATATGGCTATTATTCAAAACGCGGGGGTCGGAGCCGCAGCCGCAGTCAGTCGGGACTAGTCACGAACGTATCACAAACTAGTTACGAACGTATCACAAACTAGTCACGAACGTATCACCAACTAGTCACGAACGTATCACAAACTAGTCACGAACGTATCACGGGTGATGTCACAAAACATATAATAATGATGTCATTTTGAGTCGACATATATATATATATTAGATATTTTTTGGCTATATCTTTCGGCGTTGTTTGTGAGATCATTATTATATCTTAGTTATATCATGTGTTTGCTGGGAATAACTTTTAAGTCGAATATAGCTTACAATTCGTTGTATCAATAGCAGTGCTTCTATATCAAACGAGGCCTACTACTAGCGACATTCATAGACTTAGTAGTATACAAGTAGGACAACTCACTATGAACCAGCGCTCTCCCGCCAATGATTTTTCCAGTTGTAATCTTGGTTCTTTCGCCATGGTACTTAACGACTCAACGTGCGGTTCTCTATGTGTTTGCAGGCCGAAAAACTGCTTTTATAGAGTTCAGGCTGTAGCCCTTCGATGTCGATAGTAGGCCTACCTTATATTACCCTGCCCAAACAAGGGAACGTATTGGCGGCATGCTGATATTCTGTAGGCCTATTGAAAGATAAATGGTAACAATAGGCTATGTACGTCCCTATCTTCTCCAAACAATGGCCATATGAAAGGTGTATAGCGTAATATTTATTCACGTCCAACCCAGTCTCATTATACAAGTTTTCTATATCCAATGGCGCAATCCATCAGGCCAGAGAGGCTTTATTAGGCCAATATGTGGTGTGACACGGCCTTTTGTCGAAAAACGGATTTAACTTTCTCGACCAGTATAAATATTATCGCAATAGAGAGAATCCTGGGAGCGCCCACTAGTGGTTGCGACTTCGGTACAGCCAATTATATATCTCTGTGGGTACAGCAGCATCGTATGTGGCACGTCATGCGGTGACGTCATTCATACCTTTGAATTTCTGGCTGGAATATTCAAAGTGCTTCAATGACCATGTGGTGACTAGTGTTCTACTTCTATTTAGAAAGACGGTCATTTAGATATCACCTTTGCCTTTGCTTTATTGCCTTATATGGCTCAACAATCCGCAACTGCCATGGATGAACGCCTTGGTCAATACTTCCGTCATGGTCCACTGATTTTCGAAATTCATGAACAGCTGATGTCAGGAAGTAGGTGTGCCCCAAGTCTCTGGGGAGTGGGGATGCGGAGAATGGGGCTGCGCAGGGCACCGTGCTCCAATGCTTACACGTGTTAGTCTATGACACCCAAATCACTCATGGAAAATTAGGTGTGGGTGTGGCAAGAGTCGTAAGACAAAGCATTGCTTTTTGGTACTGTTAGCAATTGACATCTTATTGTCATACATATTTCAGCAGAACTTCGAGTGCATACTTATTGTTGTGTTAGTTCCAGCTGCCAGTGTCACAAATAGAAAAATGTCTGCAGATTTGGTTGGCCTTGTATCAAGACTTGAAGCTGTAGCTGTCCGTCTGGAGGGGATTGCTGATAAAGGTGGCTCTCAAGGGGGTAAGTACCGCCAAATGATAGTCTCCTAGCATAGAGGTGAAGACGAGTCACAGGCATGGGTGTGGTCTGGCAATCCACGACGTGCCAGCCGAGCAAAGCGCCTTCGATGGGAACTACTGTGATCCATTTAAACGGATGGAGTTAGATTACGATACGGTATAAAAACCTCTGATGGGTGGTAGGCCCGTAACATAAATTATGCTCACAAATTTTTCCTTTTGCATAACTCATCTTGCTCTTAAAGGTGATGCTGGAGATTTGGCTGCATTTGTAGAAGAGTATGGAGATTACATAAAACAGTATATCGATCCGTTTGTTGCTTCTTCCAACAAAGTTGAAAATGACTTAGTCAAGCAAGCTGTAAGTGTCCATCATTTCTACTAGGCCTACTGGTATGTAGTACCAGATGCATGAAAGTGCAATAGTACCACAGCGTTATAGTCAAAATCTTATATGGTTTGGTTGTATATGGCAACTAGTTCAAAAACAGCACATGTGTGTATGATTATTTTTGCCAAGTTTGGTCAGATATCATGCTATATCTTTGCAGTTTCTCGGTATACCGATATGCATCGTCGCCTACCATACTACAAAGCAGTTGTACAGTCACTTTACCGTCTCCTATCTCTCTTGCTATTGTATTTTTATATATCATATGGCATAAATTTGTAGTTATTACAGTTACATTATAATTATCAATGAAACATGTTTTCAGGCATCCCTCTTGAAAAAAGTGGCTGAAGAACAAAAACGATTTCTGTCCATCGCGTCAAAGTATTCCGCTCCATCACAGGTAGTTGGCACATATATTTTCTGTACTGGTGCTTGTGTAATTTCGTGTCTTCCCTTCTCTTTCAGGCGGTACTTGCAAAGATGCTGCAACCTTTATCAAGTCTAATTATGGAAATTGGCCAGATAAAAGATAAAAATTTCAAGGACAGGGTGTATAGCTCATACACCGGAGCCATTAATGAGGCTGTTTCAGCATTTGGATGGGTCACTGTATCCCCAGCACCTGCTCCATACGTGAAGGAATGCGGGAATGGAGCTCAGTTCTACACCAATAGGATTCTCAAGTTCGTGTTATTAAGATACAATACATCATATCTTCAAAATTTTTGCTCTCTTCTTTCATGCTCATTGGCATATCTGGTAGGCAGATAAACTAGATTACATAGACGGTGATATTTGTTCTTGTTATTCGTAGCCAGTGTCTTTCCTCAACCCAGCCTGACTAAAATGTATGTAAATTTTAGAATGTTGGGATCCTTGTTTATGCCTTGAAACATTCTTTTTGTGCAATCTTTTTTTCAAGTATAGTGGAGCCGATAGTGGACAGCCAATAGATATCGATAGAATTATTTCTCAATAAACCACGGCTGGACGTTAAATCTGTGGTGATCTTCTTTAAGATTTTCAACTATAGCGAGATAAAATTTAGACCGAAAGAAGTTTTGAGTGACCGCAAATACTGCATTCCTAAATCTTAATACACTCGTCAAATTATAGCATTCGTGGAAGTTCAGCGTATTCTGGTAATAGTCCTGGTCTTGATGTATTTTTGATGCCCGTTAGATATGAAAAGTGTTGTGGTAAACATCCATCTTAACTACGAGAAATACTATAGATTATTCATTGTCATTCAGAGACAGGCAAGACAAAGATTGGGTCAAGGCTTTGGTGTGCATTTTCACTCCTCTTCATGATTATGTGAAGAAGCATCACACCACAGGTACCAGCTGGAAGAAAGATGTGAGTAAACGTCTGTTGTTTATTATAATTGATTCTAGCACTTTGTTTCTTATGTAATTTTAATGTTGCATAAATAAATTATTAACAATTTTTCCTCACTTTGACTGTTCTCTTGTTCTTCTCTAAGGCCTCAACTTTCTCCATTGCTGTACTCTCTTCTTGCAAACCTGCTGTTCCTCAAAAGCCGGATCATTTGAAATTTCCTAAAGTTACTGCGCTCGCAGTTGCAGATCAGGATGCTGATTTGGTCACTTTACCACCACCCCCACCACCACCTATAAGCACATTGGCAAATCCAAAATCTATCAACCCTTTTCCCGCCACCACCACCACCTCCTCCTCCAGTTCCAGAGATTACTCAGAGAGCTGAGTCACAGTCCTTGAACCACGGTGCCTCGCAAGCACTATTTACTGAGATCAATTCAAAGGGCTTGAATATTACTAAGGGTAAGATAACAGTCATCAACATGACAAAGGAATGTCTATTGCCTCAACATTGTTCCTCATGACGAAACAAACCATTTTCTCTTGTTCACATAATGATTATTGCATGGCATGGTACTCACTATTTTTCCGATAGTCTTCAAAATATTCAAAGCTTTGATAAAGAAAAGTGGAATTATTGTGCCATTTATCATGTAGGCTAAATTTAGCTTTGGTGGAATATGGCAACAGACATTCCAGACCATAGTCTTGCAGTTTTGATTCCATTCATGAGTGTATTGTGTCTTGGTATACAAGCTGATGCCTGCATCACTCTGCCTGCTACATGGGATAAATTGTTATACTGGGAGAGTGAGATTCGGATTCTATACCCCCGACCATCAGTTTCTTCCTCTCTTGAATTCAGTTTTCAAATTGCTAGGATGTTCTTACGTCATAGCTAAGGTCTCTTTGTACTGCAGTAGGCTATTCATATCAAATTTTCAATTAGGCACCCATTGCAACTGCTGATGCAGCCGCACCACCAGCTGCTGGTGCTCCACCTCCCCCACCACCGCCAGCGCCCGTACCAGCACCGGCTGCTACTACTACCTCTTCGTCAGGAGGTGACGTCTCTGCTCTATTGAAAGATCTCAATAAGGGAGCATCTGTTACGTCAGGTAAGACAGATGTCAAATAGTATTCCAAAATATGACTTCATGCTGGAAAGAGGATCGTGCTATTAGTGCCGGTACTAGAATGTTTAGATATAGCATCTTAGAGATCATGGGTTTGGCTTACGACTCAATTTTTTTCTGTCACCATGAGCCTAGAGATATTTGCTGACATTACAGTATTATTCTTAACTGAACACTTATGCTGACTGCATTTGAGATTCACTGAACAAATTGTAAAGATCCTAGTAATACTTTTAGTCATGACGAAGGAAGTTAATTCATTTAGCATCGTTTGTGTGACTGCATGGCTTGAACGGAATGAGCCTTTATGCATGATTTCATTGAATTGTTGTGGCGTCCCTTATGATTTTAAACACTTTTATTCAGGTTTGAAGAGGGTCACCGATGACATGAAAACTCACAAAAATCCACAGCTGCGTCTCCAATCTGCTGCTCCTTACAAGCCTCCAGCTACCAAGCCAAAGCCAACATCAGTTGCGAAACCAAAACCTGCTGGCCCTGTTAGAACCCCAAAGCTTCAACTTGATGGAAAGAAGTGGATTGTGGTAAGTTAATGTTACCATTGTGAATATGCTTCTGTCATGCCAGTGACATTACTGGTGGGACATCATCTGGTTAGGATGTAATTTGTTTGGGTATTATGCATTTTATGTAAAATGCATGGGGTGAGAACCAGCACATGATCACCTCAGAGGATTGAACAGCTTGTTAGATTTAACAACGGCTTTTACGTAAGTGTGCTTGCCGCCGCAACACTTCACATTTATATCGGCTTGAAGCCATGGCCACTAACCAGCTTTAACCTATTAAGCCCAAATCACTTACTACATTAAGTAACGCTAACGTAAGACATTTGGGTAGAGCACAGACTTTCTATGATGATCATGGTTGCACCGACGACCAACGTTCTTTGAAATCATGCTAAAGGCCAACAGATATTTGACAGACTATTGTATAATGTATATTTCACCCATTTGTCTTGTCCTTGTAGGCCAATGGCGCATTCCAGTTTGTCTGTATTTCACAAAGTATTTTTGTGTGTGCAGGAACACCATGTTGGCCGGAGTGATCTTGTCATCGACGACGTAGAAATGAAGCACACTGTCTATGTCTACAAATGTGAAAAGTGTACCCTGCAAATTAAAGGAAAAGTTAATTCAATCATCCTCGGTAATTATCTACCTGATTTTGCTTATGGTGAAGCCGGTTATATGTTATCGTATGTGACTTTGGGGATTGCTGAGCCATAAACAAACTGATTTTGTGTATTTTCGTAGTAGTAAGATATTTTTGTACTAAATTTAGACAGCTGCAAGAAAACGGGAGTCGTCTTTGATGACGTTGTGAGTGGGTTGGAATTTGTCAATTGCCAAAGTGTGCAAGGACAGGTAGGCTTTCCTCTTAGTTGTTGTTCAATGTGTTAGACACCCGTGCACTCTTTTTTACATGTAGAGTGCACCTTCGGGTAAATACTGTGTACGAACTTTAGCTACTCTAGGTTGGTCTTGGTCATGGTTACATCAGAGGGTTGTGGCATAGATGCATGCACGGCCAAAAGTGCAAGTTGAAAAACACAGTAGCCTACATACTTTTAAGAAATCCGTGATTCACGTTTGGTATCAATTATCAAATCAAGTTTTGCTCCCCTTTTGAATTTGTAGGTTACAGGAAAGTTGCCAATGGCTTCTATTGAAAAAACAGATGGATGTCAGTTGTATCTCAGCAAAGATGCGATAAATTGTCAGATAATCTCTGCAAAGTCATCGGAGATGAACGTCAGCATTCCGAAGGAAGACGGAGATTACGTAAGATTGTAATGGTCATAGGCTAGTCATTGAAAGTAGTACCGATATTTCCTTCCTTTAGGCTGAGTATGCCATCGTGGAGCAATTCAGATCAGTTTTTGATGGGAAGACATTCATCACGGAGCCAACTGAAGCTGCGGAATAATATGTTATGCTCTGCAATTCCGCCGATTGTAATTGCGGCTATTTACGTGGACGAGAAAGATATTTCCGATAGCTCATTATCCAGTATCTAAGCCTACATTTTGAGAAACGCAATACTTTTAATCTTGATGCACTGCTTTGCGTTGTTTGCATAAGGCCCACCCTTTATATTTAGCCAATATTTAGTCTTTATAGGAATGAGAACAAACGATTTTGTCACTGAGTTAATGTAAAGTATAATTACTCAACAAGGATGCTTCATTTACACCAAACCTTTTTCTAGTTATGCATATTCATGCTATCCAGGCAAACGTTCTGTAAAATTTTTACATGCTGTAAATTGAACTGTCGCCTTCCAAGTTACGATAAGCGCTTAGTCCGCAACGTCGACTGTACGGTGGATATAATTATAAGCTGATAGGGAATTGTATTATGCAGGTTAAAATATCTAGAGAAATGAACGTTTACGCCTGATCCGTTGCTTTTGCTTGATTGCTGAGTTGATGAAGTGGGATGGTGAGCGGTCGGCAGAACGTGTTCCAGTCGCAGTAGCGTACGTCGTCGCGCAGAAGAGGAAATGAGGGGTGGGTGGGCGAACTAGATCGCTTCAGCAGGTATAGTGGGTCTGTACTATCCTTTATATACTATATTTGATTGTATGACCATAATTCAATCACTTGAGCCTTGATTGAACTACGGTTGACTGAACCAAGGTTATCTTGGTACAACTGTCTATAGATAACTAATCTACGGGCAGTAGTTAGTTATCTATAGCACGACCATCGAATATAATTACTTTCTATGGTACAACCATTGAGAAAATGATCGAGTCCATGCCTTCCCGTTCTGCTCCATCACCCTGGGTAGTAGAGATGCTCTTTGCATTTTGCTTGGGGTTGTTTATTTTCGCACCCCATCTCTTCTGTACGTGTATGCAGTCCTATTATTTCCCATGGGTCGTTGACAAGTGTGATTGAGCCTCGAGTCCGTCTTTGACGCCAAGACTGTGATGCACGAAGTGTTCAACAGTGTTGAGAAGAAAAGTTCTGTTATAAAGAATATAGTGGAAGCGAAATTTAAAGAAAGATTGAAGCCATGAGTTCGAGATTTGGGTTGCAAAGTTTCCGGAAGACGGGACGACGTCTACGCGGTAACATTGCAGAATCTGTTCCTTTGGATCTGAAGGTGAGAACTCAAGATCTGCTTATGCGAATATTTAAAAACTTATCTAATAAATCCATGGGAAACAACCAAAATTTGGGACACTTAAATAATTTGGTACTGATCTTGTGCAACTGTGATGATTATCTTGGAAACTTCTCGGTTGAAGATATGATGATTTGCTTGAAACCTGCTCTTGTTTCTGATGTGAAAGAGGTGAAGGCTGCATGCATTCGTGCAATCAGATATCTGGTAAATGATGCTCATTCAGTATTACTATTGACACAACTTCATGTGGATAGTTTCATTATCAAATGTCTTGATATCAGTCATTTCAATGAGGTTGAAAGGATTCAATGCTTAAGACTCATCAGGAAAATTTTTCAAATTGCACGAATTGAGCGCAAGTCCGGAAACCACACTGATCAGCCGCTTATACCGAAATCGTTTGCTTTATGTATAATGTCAATATCATCTGACGGGGCTGTTGAAAGAGACAGAGTGTATCGTACATGCCTTGCAATTTTATGTGAATTAGTTGTGTTGGAGCCTCTTCTTGTTATAGAAAATGGAGGCATTCTTATATTGTTGAGGGGAATTTTGGAATGTCATATGTATCGAAGAATCAATGAAGCACTTTGTGTCAGCTTGTGCCTCCTGTTGAATCATCCTGCATCAAGAAATTTATTAGCGATAAAATTTGACTTCAGTGGAATATTTGCACCGTATACTGATATTATGTATCGTCTGCATGCAGATATTGAAGAATCGCAACTTAAAGAAGAAAAAGACATGAGATTTTCCGCGTCAAAAATGGCCATCGTATCTGTACTGCGATCGTGGTCTGGATTACTTCAACTGTGTCAGACTTCAGCATTAAAAGCGTTTGTTGAGACACTGCTAACACCTGATCCTGGAATCAAAAAGGCTACCATGTCTGTCTTATTTGAAATATTCTGTATGAATGAGCCCGGACAGTATAAAGATTTCTCTAAAGCATTAGCAAGCATGGGGCCTAAAGTTTACCAGGAGAGTTGGCAGTTGAACAACGATTTCATTGCTGGCGAGGGGAAATGGTTTCTGCATAGTTTATGTAATGAACGACTGAATCTAACAAACTGTTACCTGGCTGTGCTTTTAGCTATTTTCTTAGAGTCTGAAATTGTACAACGCATGGTTGAAGTCATGATGGGAACAGACGAAGAATCGTCGATATCAGCATCGATATTTCTTGGTGGGTTATTGAACCTATGTTGCAAGTTACAAACGACAATGTATAACGGAGATGCGAATACGGAGTCCAACTTTGGAAAAGAATCGCTGCATGATTTAATACACAAGGCCATCAGTCGAAATGTTGATCATGGGCTAAAACTTCGAGCTGGGATATCGATAAGTAGATTGCAAAAAGTTCACCAGTTTCTAAGAAGCCCTCCAGTTTCCCACAGTGTCCATTTTGATGAGTTGATGTTACGCATTAAAGCGTCGAGGGATACATCAGTTCATACAGAATCTACAATAGTGTCAATGAGCAGAAACGGGAGTAGTTCTGATTATCATTTTTCGGGTCCGGACGGACTACCGTTGCCAATGCGTCGCAATCGCTCTCTTCCTATTGTCAGAAGCTTTTCATCAGAGCAAACGGTGTCGAGAATTAAACAAACAAGGGTTCTTTCGGAGAAAGATTTTATGAATTGGAACTGGGAGGGTATCACTTCATTTCTCATTGAAGGCTGGACGAAAAAAGCTGCGACTTTGAAAGAACCTAGATTCATAGGATCTGACGACACGGAGTTCCAGTTTGTAAAAAAGCTTATCTCATTTTATTCTCCCGGTGGTGAGTTTCCGAAACTTGACCGAGCAAAAAATGGAGAAGATGAACAAGAGCATGTACAATGTGGATGCCACTTGGTAAGATTTTTGTCGTACACTGCAGGAGAAGGGTTAAAAATACTCTATGCTTTTCTTAAAAGTATCCTAAAGTACTTATCCGAACTTGTGGAAACAACTGACGGAATGAAAAGAGCTACCAGCGTGTATCTGTCAAGTTGTGCGAGAGAGTATTATCTGCTTCTTGGCTCCATTTCGATGTGGAATCACGGCAACAGCATCTTGGAGAGATGTAATGTTTTCAAATTTTTCAACAGTCAAGCTAATACTGAAGTTCACGAAAGTCTTCTAAAGCTTATCGTCTCTAGTTTGTCATACTTTAGCGAAAGCTCGAGTTGCCGCTTTTTGGAAAATGTTCTCATCCACGGTAACGATGCTGCCAGATTGTATGCGACAAGTTACATGCGTATTCTTCTACGTGCGAATATGAACGGTTTTATCTCATGGGGAGTGAATCTGCTCATCACGCAACTCTATGATCCTTACCAAAGCGTGGCTAATGAAGCGTTAGAAATACTGGCCGAAGCCTGCTCCAGTCCGGAATACCTTGATGTAATAGTGCGATTGAGACCTAGTGTGTTACATCTTGGCGAGAAAGGCGCTTTACTTGTATGCCGGTTTGCTTCACATCCTTTCGGATTTGATTACTTGTTGAACGGTGCTGATTATCTGCATAAGGAATTGGAACGTTGGTGGGACTCGGCAAATGACAGATATGTCACGTTGGTTGAAGATATGCTGAGTCATTCTTTGACGTGTTTCGAAAAACCCAACCAGCAAGGTGGATTTGTGAGGCGCTCCGGAATCAAGAAAGTGGTGCAACCGGTACATTTACCATCACATCTGTACGGTGAATTGTGTCAACACAGTAAAGGCTGTGATATGTTGGAAGAGCATGCAGTTGTGCCAAGATTGTTTGAAAAATTACAGAAGGCATTGGCTATAAATGAAGACTACACAGATACAATTAACAGTCACACATTTAGTGTATTGACATACAAAGCCATCTGCCAGCAGCTACTACAAATCAAAGGCTGTTTGTGGGCGTTGTGTCATGTGGGATCAAGCGCGTTAGGCTTGAATTTAATCAATTCACATATACTCAAAATGGTTATCGATCTCGCTGAACATTCTCCTGTTTATTCAATCAGAGGTACTTGTTTTTATTGTCTCTCTGTTGTTTCGCAAACTGTACCTGGTGCTGAAAGATTAAAAAGAATGGGCTGGCAGAGTACTTTAAGGAAAGTATGGAGCAGCCTTGAAAGGCCAAACACTTTATACAATAATACTGTATCTGTTAAAGGTGCGAAAGGTAGTTACCAATCGTCGGACAAATCAAGTCTATCGGCAATGAGCAGCCTCTCGCAACATACTCCATCTTCAATCAGCTCGGTGTCAAGGAGAGTGGATTTATCATTTAAAGTTGAAGAAAAAGTTTCTGAGAAATCTTCATCAGCTAATAAGTCAAAAGCTATCGACGTAATGACTGAAAAATTGCAGGGACGTCAGCCTTTCAAATGCTCAGCTACTGAGCGTTGCTTGGTAAGAAGCTTCAGTTCAGAAACAATTTTTTGCAGAGAATGCGGATCAAAAACCAACCAATTCATTAAAGGCAGTTTATTGTACCAAAAATTATCATTCTCCTCGCCTGCCTTGTTGCGAGACCCTGATACCATTCTCACCGATCACACGCCTACTATACAGCATGGTAGTATCAGTCATTATCCGTCATCTGAAGAACCGTGGTTGTTTAATAAGCACGAGGACATATCGGTATATAAGAATTTTACTGAAAAGGGCTCCAGGCATGTATATGCCTCGAGTACTTTCATTCCACAGCCATTCCCTGATGACCAACCGTCAGTAATTTCAAAATCTTTGCAAGGAGTCATTGAACGTAGCATGGTTTTTGTGGGCATTGCCGTACCTTCTAACATCAAAAGTATGCTAAAAGATGATACTCTGAACATTCAGTCGCCTGATGTACCGTTAGTTCCTGTGCTTCAAAGAAGACACCACAAACAATTTGATTCGAAATTAGGAAAGTACTTTGCTGATTCTGACGAGACGCTTTCACCCAATTCTGCCAAATTGGACACAGCCGCTTTTTTGGAAGATATGCCTCAATTTGGCAAAGATCGGACTGAAGCTTTGCACAAAGAGATAGTTCGGTTAATCACGAGTTTAGGCAATTCTTTTGGTAATAAAGCGGATGAAACTGCCCTGCTGATATTGAAGGAAAAATTTCCGGAAACGTTCAAATCACTTACTTTATATTATGACGTATCTGAAATTTTATCAAACTATAGTTTCCGATTAACGGCAAGAAGATTTATCCAGGAACTTTTTCATGATATTGCATTTAATGAACTGTACACAGACGCGCAAGAGGTGTTGAAAAAATTTGAACGCAGTTCATGATATTTCTGTAAAATAGTTTTTATGGTGGGGGACTAAACCGACAGGACTGCAAAAAGTCATTGAAAGTTATTCAAAATCAGCGCAAGCTCCCATCCCTCCCCTACAACTCGAAACCAATGTATCAGGTATCAAAATAGTCGTTGATTGGCGCTCACCACTGATCAATGACAGTCAGTTCTGCGTGGATGTTAATTGCCTATATTTTCGACGCATGCTTCTGTTTATTGACAATACTTACTGGTGAATAATTATGCTTTTAAATGCTGTCAACGTAATTATGTTGGCCTATTCGTTTACACGAGGCCACAGCCAACAGTTACATCATTCCCGTGTAAACATTTCTAACTTTCTGTGCAGTATTCATTATTGAATTAAATACTGTAGATCTACGATCTGTGACAGGGTTCGATTGTTCAGGTGACCGGGGGTGGGTGTAGGCCTACAGTATGGGGTCTGAACTCGGTAGGTCTATTAGTGCTTACCAATTTTGAGGAAAGCTCGACGTAACTGGCATGCCAGTAGAAGAAACGGACAGTCGGGCACAGGCCTGGGAGGATTTCGTACGGGGTAGCATTACCCTTTTGTCAGTGCGTAGACGAGGTTGGTAAGCGCTGGACGTGCCTTTTGTAGACACTTGTGCAATCGATTTTCCTGCCAACGATACGGAACGGGTGTCCTTTGCTCCTACTCCACCGCAGTGTATCTTTATGTACTTCCACTCATCCTTGCTGTTGCAATATCTTAATTCTTTAGATTCTCGGCATACTGTACGTAGTGAATATCACGCAGTCCTACTTTTCCGGTAGCAGGCCGGAAGGACACAGTTTAGGGTGGATCGTGTAGAGCTGTAGGCCTACAGGCAACCGATGGGCCGCTGAACATTCCTTTGTCAATTCGCTACGCAAACCTAAACAGTTATTACTACTACAAATATTCTATTTATTCGGGTTCATGAAAGGAATTGACTGTTCTCATGATATATAATTAGGCATATCACGTAGTATTTCTCTAGTATTAAATGGAACTGCACAACGCGCGACTCTTTCTTACTGCTGTCTACAACACTGCATCATGGAACATATCAAATTACAATTCTTTGAAATATCTTCGCCATTGCAAACAAGATGAATCATTGCGGGCTTTCAAGTTCAAGTTAATGGCTTTTTTCGTCAGACGTCAGCGCCGTTCGTGGAAGCCTTTCAATTTACTGGAATCACCATTGAAAGCTATTTCAAGTAAGTTATTTCATATTCCAAGGGTGAACAACAGCGCGCATACTTGCTTAGGTCTATAGGCCTAGTGCACTACCTTACTAATGCTTCGGTCTCAAAGCCACACAAGCTTTATTTCGTTTGTCCAAGTCGTTCGTTGCATATTTACCTTAATTTAAAACCAGCTAACCCGGGATGTATTTGTATATAGATAACTAAACTAAACTAGTTAGTTATCTATAATTTGTAGGCTTACAAGCCTATATTTTATCGAACTGCCCACGAGGTGCTGCACGTGAGCTGGATGCAAAAATTTGGAAGTCGCGCCTATTTCGCCCAAATGAATACTCTTGCATAGACTAGGAGTTTACCGAGTTTCCAGAATGATATTCTTCCCATTTTAAATCATCTATCAGTGCAATAGGGCCAGAAACGGCCCTAATTTTGATATAGCAGTGTAGCCATAGGAATCCCCTCGCGATAGATAATTATCTATTATAATATAGGAAAGGCATGCCCGCAGACTATTTGTCTCTGCAACCCGAGATTCCCGCATATTTGAAATCTGCCTTAGCGTCCGTATAACCGTGGCTTTCACTGTCTATCTCGAAAATATCGCAGGGATATCTGAAATGCTATACCAAACTATGTTATCATTACGATCGCAGCACAGTTTACCAAACATAACGGATCCAGGGAAATGATAGTGTCATTTTAAGTGTTTCGGATCAATTCACTCAAGTTGATAGCTTGAACATTTCCGGTTTGATTGACACGATGACTCTCGATATCGCCTAAACAGGAGGGAGTTGGGTTGGGTCATGATTTATTGAGATATCGTTTTGTTTATTGAAAATGGTAACAGGCAACAATTGTGCTATTTTGCCGCTGTTACAAGGTAAATTGTCGATTTCTTATAGGCTAACACCTGCAGTCATAATTGTGTTAGTTGTAAGTGGCGTGCACACGTATGCTTCCCATAATGATCATGGATTGTTGCCTATAACACTTGTCAATCTGCACTCTTTTTTTCAGGTAGGCTTCCTCACACAATTACATCATTCCCGCCGTGAGACGATCACTGTTCGATATTTGTTCTTGAAACGGCGATATTCATTCCGTGATGCGATATCTGCAACATGATGACGGCACTTTCGTAGCCACAATGGTCTGGTATCATGTACAAATTCACCAAACGTTTTGTCCTACCTTGCAAAATATTTGTCTGAGAATGGAGTGATTCAAAAGTGTATCTATTTTGTGTAAACCCTTCACAGCGCACGATTTCGTTGGGGATACATTACGAATAAACGTAAATACGTTCTGCTGCTTGCCTGTTATTGTTGGAATGACATGAGGGTAAAGTCTTTGTTGGGTACCTTCACCGTATTGATGTTATGTTCTTTGCTTTGGATTGACGCACTCTAGCTAACGAGATCTCTTTACTTTCTAATATAATTTACTGAACACCTTATGATTAATTGTTCTGGCTACTTATACTTGTCCTGACCGTCAAAACACGACTTCGTCATCCAAAATATGACCTGCTATTAGTGCTGTCATTAGGAGTGGAGTGAGGCAAGCCTATCGGTAAGTGCGTCTTGTGGACAAAACAGTTGCGTGTTCTGGAAAATTCGGACTCCCGTCTGAGACACTTTTGACTCACATCTGTCAAATTGATTCCCATATGCGGTATATCGCTCCGGTGACCAACTGAACTGTCGTCAATGACTTTCCCGGGCCTAAGCATACATTTTATGAATAATTGGTAGGCCTACCGGGTTCGATCCCCGATCTGTGCTTCCCCTACTTGTCACTCAATATCTAGAGAGTAGTGTTTTAGTGTGGTCTAGAAATGGGATAAATCGGGATCAGAAAATGGATAGTTCGGTTTAAATGTTCTTCGTAACCCGAAAACAACATAAATACACAAAAGTATTCAGAGCGAAAAGTACAGGCCTATAAACATTTCAGATGGTTTGTCGCACAATGCTGCAATATTCAATTTCGTAAAATGATAGCTGCAGTAATCCCAAAATGTTTTGGGATAGCCAAGTTTGCCATTACCGTAATGGTAAACTCAGTAATTCCTAAACTCTACCCGACATTCGGTATGTAATCCGTATAGCATTGTTCACTAATCGTTAGCCTATACTTGTATATAGTTACGTAACCATCTCAAAAATAGTTGGTTATACTGCAACCTAATAAGCATTGATAAGGTGATATGTTTGCAGCCACGGAACATAGGAATGATAGAAACTGTAATAAATCAGCCATTGTTTTAGGTTCGTAGCCGGATAATCCGATTGGCGCCACTTGTCGCACAGATCACACGTGATAGATGATACTTTCTGGTATAGTGTTGTAATTCGTCTTTATCATACAATTTGACCAATTAGACATCCTGTCTCAATAAGAAAGGCGTACGATGCATTTTTGAATCAGAAATTCGGTATTGTAACCTTGAACTATCAAAGATTTCACCGCAAAAATGAAACAATGATTACTTTATAATTTTTCTCTTCAAAATCGCGGAAGAGGTTCAATAGGTGAAATTTTATGTAATGACTTCTTGTAGTGAGCTACGTACAGCAACTTGATGCAGCATAAACATGTTTTCATGCAGCTGATGACATTTATTGCCACCTGATGTATGACCAATCAACTTGCACCAAGACAAAGCAATCATTAGCAGTAAACACGACCTGAATCTCTTTATCACGACTGGTAACAGAAGTTACAGTATTTATTTCCAGGCCATTGAACCTTGGGTGTAATGGGTCGTGTCTCTGTCTTAAAGTATATACTGGATTTACATGTCTGTGAGTAGCCTACAGGAGATTATAACGTCATGAAATTACATCGTATGTGTACGAATAGCAAACAGTATCGATGACTGTGCATTGAGAATTGGACGGGTCAATGTCTCTGCGTGTGACATCATGTCGCCAGACTATAGCACTCTGGTCTGTAAGCATATCTATGAGGACAAAGATCGCGCTAATGTTACATCAAACCGCAATGAATGATACGCTCTTCACGTTGATTAATTTTACAGAACTGTCATGTTCCTTCGATCAATTACGAACAGTGCAGATAAGATTCTTGCTCCATCAGGGATGACTTTCCGAACCATACATTGCCATTACCAAAAGCAGACACACAAAGGCCTATGATAATTCAGGTCTGTTTTCCAGTGTGTAATGTAGGCCTAGGCTGGAATAAATTTTGGATGAATAGCACACACGGCTCTATTGCCATGTATTGCATACCATCGCCGTTTTGTACAAGTTCGTCCGGATTTCTTTGAAAATGGTGAACCCAATTCACGAATGGATGTTTGACAGCTGTTATGATGACGTATGTGTTGCTTTTATTTCCAACTCTGCGATCGTTTGATTCCCACCGGTTACGCGATAAATAGACGATAATGTTCGGTAATATTACGTGGTTGGGGTGTCTGAATTAGGTGTGGTCGTTGGATGTAATCGGCAAAATCAACAACATCCTGGCCTTGCCCTTCTGTGTGAGTAGTTTCACTCTTTTCTAGGAACTACAAATCGGTAAATGATCCCAGAAACATATTGGTGAGATTTGATGGCTACCTGGCTTGTGGTCAAACCATGAAATCGCAAATTTTCTCAAGGCCTAAAATCGTGCAATCCATCATATTAGAAAGTATGCATTCATAAGTAGGTCTTTTGTCTCTCATTGTTCTCTCTCTCTCTCTCTCTCTCTCTCTCTCCTATTGCTGTCCAGTTAAAAGATGTGTTAAGCATAAGTCAATTTTGTTTTGGTTCTCTTAATGGTATGGGTTGATCGGGTGTTTAGAATCAGATAACGCTTTGTAGTTTGCACATTTCTAAACCGAATAGGTCCTCTTAGCTCAACCACATGAACCACATTCCAATGCATCAGCAAATAGCAATGCCATGCAGAGGGTGTAGTCCGTACAGGATAATTTTCACATGGATACGGATCTTGATGATTAAAGCCCAGTCTTATATATGGCTTTTACGTTCAATGCATGCATAACAGAATATCAATGCTAAAACAACTTGCTGATCCACTCTAATGATGCATTTGTTTACGAAGGAAGACGTATGAGATATTTGACAAGCCCAATACTGCGATGACCTCTGACTTACACCTTTGGTTATAGTTAAAGTAAAGGTGTTTTCGAGAGATCAACCAAAAGCGTACAGTATATACTCGATCACTTATTATCCCAGTGCCGTAATTTCCTCGTGATGATAACCATATTTATTTCGAGTACTGTGTATAGGGCTCAGGGCTTGCCCTCAAATTCTAAACTAAGTCTTAATCTACCAAGTTGGCACTTTGTGTTCATGCTTATGATCCGCAGCACGACTCAGACGCTATGTCTTGCGCTGGGCATGTGGTTTTCGTCCTTCTTTGACACGAATTCAAAGTCAGGCACTGTTTTTCTCCTCAGTAGTTGAGGTTGTAATTTCAGTGAATTGGGACATTTTACATTACGAACCGCGCAATCGTGTTGTTTTATTTTTTAATTTTTTTATTATGATAAGGAAAGTGGCGCTTGTCGCCCAAGGGCCTTGTGCGCCACGATCAATAAATATACAATAAAATACAAATCAATACATAAAATATCTGGTTGCCGCAGTGGTCATCACCTCGTACTGTACAGAAAGCTCTATCTCCGATTCTCACTCCTGGCTTGATTGGTTGTTCCCCGTATATTCCAATATGCCGTCACTATTTATCATGTAGGAGCTAGGATCAATTTCAGTGGCGAGGGATCATTTCTCCACTAAAACGTAAACGTCCTTAATTTTCTTTTCGCTTACGAAGTCATGCAGCTGCAACAAATTTAGGACACAACAACCCAAATTGAATTAAGCATACCGCTCTGGAAACTTTATACCCACGTGAAAAGTGCTCTTCTTCCGAAAAAGCAATAATTCGAAGGAAAGCATGAAAATTAGATGGAATGCATGGAGATAAATGTTGAAAATGGGGATATCCAGATTGCATTTCACATTGAAATGAATATAGGCTAATTATGGTGTTAGCTGGAATGCGTTATAGCCTACATTCATCCTTTTAAACCACTGTAAAAAGCTTGCCTAAGTACAATTAGTTGCTAAGTATCAAGACATTACTCGTAGATAAGAATATTTCTCATATATGCTCAAACACTTCGCCCTGTGAAATCTGATGCTTAAAGAAGCCGGATGTTTACATTTGTCGGTAACATAAAACCATCTGAAAACCCTAGAATTTACTGTTATCAAACTCCACAGTCCATATCTTTGCCGTCAGAAAGAATTTATATACACTCTACAGATTTCGCATTAGTTGTCACTTGTTTTTATTTCCTCGTTTATCCTTTTGTCCCCTGTTGAGCTATGCCCACTTAGCCTAGTACATCTCACTAATTGTTTTACTAATCATCCCCTTGTACTGTCTTCTTTCCCGGTTTTCCGGTTTTCAAATATTGCATCCTGTTGCTGTTGCCACTCTATTTTTGAATTTTCATATTAATTAGTGACGCCATCATTCCATATATATTTGAATTTTCATTTGCTCTAATTTTACAATTCAATCCGTCGTGAATACCTGAAGCGTGACGGACGAAACGATCTTCACGTTTAATATTCTTAATAAACCGCTATGAAAATAGTTCTACTCACTGCTGTGTAAAACATAAGGGGTTAAATCATCATCCATTATTACAACCTATGTCACTGATGTTTGAAGGAAGTTGCCATCAACGATGCCTTACCAATTTGTTTACTTATGGTTTTCTACTGCAAGTTTACAAAATCTCCTCTTACGTCAGCGACTCGTTATCATGCATCGGATCAAAAGGTATAACCTAGATATAGAAGCTAACCCAATCATCGTCCTATTGTGTAGACGTGACTCACTCGTGCACTCTCACGTTCATGTCCTCTCGCATGCTAATAGGATTATCAATGCAACAAGGCAGGCGAGATTAAATAATAAGGTGATATTAGATTTATAGATATAATCCCGTACCCTATCCAAAGATTGAATCAACGTGACAAGGGCTCCGTAGGCTTGCAATTTTCGTATCTTTTATGCGATTAATTTCATGCGGAACGAACGATCAAACACGCTACGAGTTTAGTAAATGAAGCCGGAAAAAAAAACCACGTCTTAAAGATCTTTAGATCTCTTTCATAGCGTATCATAGATAAAAGTATATTATAACCATTGCCCGATATTAGAATATGTAAGCAAAAGCATGTAGGTCTATAGAATCTGACTTTCTATAATTATTGAGACATCGTAATTGCTACTGTATAAATTCACATAACGGTTTTTACGGATGTTGTTGTTCTGCCCCAACAAGTTAGGCCTGGCCTTTACTCAACAGAAACAGTAAGAATCTACAGATCGTCTCAACACCAGGAGTACATAGCCTTTTGGCATTGTCATTAATGAGAATTTTCGTCTGGGCTTATAGTGTATTAGAAAACGCATAGAATAATATGCATATATGTATTGAAGAATCTGTTTTGCATTCGTGTCCATTACCATGACCAGGTAACTGCTACCAGACTGTATTGTTCGTGGTGCAAAACACCGTCCGGTGATAAGCGCCACTGAAAATAGTAAAGATATTCACTGCAATACAATATGTCTATATCATGGTTCAAGGGTAGACGTCATAGGTTTTCGTCACACTCATCTGCTCGCACCGTTCTCTCGCACGTACTTACAAGATCAAGATCTATAATTCAAACGAATACTACCCGTTTGGTGATTGAAGTTGCATTCGTGAAGATTCTCGCTAAATCGCCCGATAGTAGGTATCGTGAGGATATTTATAAACCGTGGTACGTGTTTTGTACTTTTAATCCGTTGCCTTACAGTAATATTTATTCGCAGGCAATCATTGCTGAAATCACTGACATTCACGCATCTCATCATAAATCCTCAAAATGCTTCCGAATGTCATCAATCTATTTATTTATCACACGTTTCTGCAGTTGTGAAGCGAGATTCGATAATCGTAAACGTACGTCAAATTTCGTAGGCACTTTTTCGTGCGTTTTCTTAAAAATCGATAACATCAAAATAAGCAGACTCCATCTTAGAAAGGTCATCACTACTGTCACTAAAACATAAGCGTGTACGATCGGTTAATCCGATCCCGTTTTCACCAGATTGTTCATTTGTTCGTATTTGCTTGTTGTAAGTTACTTATACTTATTTAGTAATAAATATAATAAGTCACCACAGATTTAACGTCCAGTCCAGTTTATTGGAATATAATACACAAGCTTTCGGAGCTCTGCTCCTTCATCAGGTGAAGATACTTATTTGAAAGAGTTGTAATAAGTCAAGAATATACATGCGTAAGACGGATTAGCGATAGCACCGAAATGAAAATCCTTGATAGATTATAAACGCACTGAACTGCATGCACACAATACACGTGGACTTCAACAACGCGGCCTCTTGTTATGAAGTTCTTTTCCATTCTTGTTAAGAGTGATAGGGTGTTTCCCGTTGTCATATCTATTGGTTTCTTCGTCTTTGTACACGGGAACACTTGATACCCGCTAAGGACAATCGCAGGGCGGGTCGCTCTTACCCGAGCCAATCACTTGACCAGTACCAGAATATATCGTGTAAATGTAGAGTAGAACACTGTAGTTGTGGTTGATCAGTTTTGCCGGCGTTGCCTTTTTGTCTAGCTGTACTTACACGGGCTTTTCCGGGCCTTTATTTACATGCTGTCTTCTTGCAAAAGCCACCCGCCGCTACAATGTTTTCCCAATTTTGGCTGTATTATGGCTTCAGGCTGCTGGCGTGACTTTGAAATCCCAGCACGTGTTTCTGCTGCAGTTCTTGGTAATTGAGTACAGGTGCTATAATGGAAATAGACGCATTAGAGAACGAATTGGTCTGTTTTGAATATCTTTTCATTCCAAGAGCAGATGTTTTCCGGGATTATATATATATATCTATATTTCTAATAATTAGCACATTCTTTTTTGAAGATAATCTTTGACAATGTGGATAGATTTGTTATCACATTAAATTCTGCGGCGAAGAGAGCCTCAGTCGGTAGAGTGTCAAATGTGTTGATCGCGCTGTTAGCGCTTCACACTCGCCTGTTCCCAAGTCGGCATACACCGTGAACATCACTGCTAAATCATATGACGTCTATAATCCGCAGTGGGTAACGGACTGTGTAAGTGAAGGCACCGAACGAGGAAGGAATTACCGGAACAGCGTTGATAAATTGGGAATAAATGGAATTTCGTGGAAGGGCGAATCCACACGAACAGACGCAGTAGGCCACCAGTGAGTGTTGGCGAGCAGACGGGTACACACGCTACGGTAGATGTCAAACATGACATAGCTGAAGTAACAACACGAACTACTCCCAAAGTAGAATGAATCGAGTGTCCTTGGAATAAATTCATACAAGAGCTACGTTTTTGCTGTTGAAAGCCTTCATCTTCTATTTGGAATGAGAAACGTTTCTACAGAAATATCTTTATGAAATTCGTAATTCTAGGCATATAGCAGCAAACAACAGTCATCTGCTAATGTATATAAAGACAATTTCTGGTTTCATTCCTCTTGTAGACCGTGTGTAATCGCTTCATTCAGCAACTCCAGCATGTTTTCTGTATTGATCGTACATTAGTAACATAACCTTATAACGTAAATGTAATAAATCGCATGCAATGCGAAGTGCATCCCTGGCATCGAAATGGTAGGCGAAGCTATCGTTGAGTCAGCGCAAACAACACAAATACCGTGCTGAAAGAAAGTTGACGTCAATATGCCTAAGAAGGGCATTGTCTCCAAGAATATTAAGCCGAAAAAACTTGACATTACTGTATAGCTTCACTTCTAGTATAAATTCCACGGCCACATTTGCGTACATAGCCTACAGCACCCTTCGAAGTCTCATCAGTAGATGATCAACAATTGGCATTGGCGCGCGGATTGTTGATTGCTATAATCTACGCAGATTAGTTTACTCGAGTCTATGAGGTGGTATATGTGCTTATGTTAATTGATCCACTTTAATTACTAATTTACTACATTTGTACTTTCATGTTGGTGTACTTACACAGTGGATTAACGACGAAATATCGCTTCGATGTCCAAACTTACGGATGGACAATCGAATACAAATATTGTATGCGAATCCGATTGGCTTGCTTCTATTGGTCGTTATTCGATTTGTTTAAATCAAACCACGGTGCTGCATACATGGCTGGATGTATTAGTTTGCTATCTTGCCGCTCAGTTGGGCGAGTGGTATAGACTGTCCGCCTTGTGATCGGGACGTTCCGGGTTCGATTCCCGGCCGAGTCAAATCGAAGACTTTGAAATTGGTATATCCGTTCCTGCCCTGCTTAACGGTCGGTTTCGGGGAAGTGCGAGAGCCATCGTTGTAATAGTGATCCGGGCTATAAACTGGAAGTATTGAAACGTATACCGTAAGCATTGACCTGGCGTAAATGACCTTAGTAGTAGAAAACGCCATAAATTCGAAAAAAAAAGTTTGCTATCAAATTCATCGTTCATACATGGCCTACTCTAGGTAAAGTAGGCCATGGTTCATATTTCGAAATACATGGGTCTATGTACTTATTATCCCTACAGGGGTATATTCTAGAGCGCCAAATACATTACTGTCTTGTTATACCTTTTGGGCTAAAAGGTATTCCCCATGATTCTAGAAGATAAGAGTCGTTTTATTAAATGAAAAACATTCAATTTCATTTTTGAATCACTAGAGATTCGTTTATGTCAATATAACTTCGATATTTTCCACTTGACGTCTCGACAAACAGCACGAGTAAGCATGTGAATGTGGTGCACTGACAGCTCGTCATGCTCGCGATTGAAAGCATGCCTATAGGCCTAATATATCATGCGACTTATGCACATAACCAAACAGTCGTCCATTTGTTGTTTGAATGTAGCGCAAGACAACTTTCTCCGCGTTTCATTAAAAGATACAACATGTCTTAGTGTAGTGAGTCATCAAACAAACAGGCGCTTTAGCTCGGCGCCATAAGCAAGATCAGCTGCCCACACCGGATTTACATAAAGCTAAATACATGGATTGTGAAAGAATTCTCGTACCGCTGGCTGATGGCTACATAAAGATGGGTTTCACGGTGTAAATGCAAGCCGCAACCACATTGCTGCGATTTTCCGCTTTGATTAAGGAATAAGAGGCATGTCAGTTGATTGACAGGTAACGCCGCCAGTTCTTGGGGCAATTATGGTAAACTTCACCGTTCATACGTAAATTTCCTAGTTCCGTTCATACCAGGTGCAAGTCCAAAGGATTTCCAGGCACTGCTGTTACGGGAAGTAAGCGATCTCACCCAATGCATATATTTACCAATTAACATGTCTATATTCAGTACAAATATAACTGTATCGTGTGTGATTGGGCGAAGAAAATACCAGACTTACTATAGAACGCACATCAACTGACTTAAGTTTTATTCCAAGTCTAATCCGACAATTAATCCACTTTCCGTAATAACGCAGCAGTCGAGCAGATCAAATGTTTCTGTAAAATAATTGTCAAAATGATAAATGGTTGCTATATGGTTAAAGGTAGGCTTATAATATAGATATCGTTTTACTCCGAAATTAGAATTACATGTCAAAGTGCGAAGATACGTCGCAGTTAGTAAATTTTTATGAATGTCTTAACTCTTAATATAGAGAAAGGTGAACATTTTAGTGATGCCACGAGCAACGTTTCGCTCTTGTTGCTGCGGCTGTAAGGCCCGACAATGGTATATTGCAAATCAGCTTATCATGAACGAGATATCAAATACATTGATGTAGGATATTGTTTTGTGGCGAGATTTACATGCATTAGATACATTAGCGTTGAGTGCGTGGGAATGCGTCGTCGTGGAAATGGGCAACATATAAACCATTCCTCTATGTCTATACGATATTCGCACGAGGATATTGTATCATCCGCTCATTGCCGTATATGAGACATGTGTTTGTTCGTTTGAAATTTAAGGCGTTTTCAACTACTAAGGTCATTTACGCCTGGTCAATGCTTACGGTATACGTGTCAATACTTCCAGTTTATAGCCCGGAACACTATTACAATCACAGCTCGCCGCACTTGCCCGATACCGACTGCCAAGCAGGGAGGAACGGATACCAATTTTAAATTCTTCGATTTGACTCGGTCGCGAATCGAACCCGGAACCTCCCGATCAGAAGGCGAACAGTCTAACCCGATCGGCCAACTGAACGGTGTGTTGCATCAACACGGAAAGAGCCGAAGTCAGCGGCTGCAGGTGTTACGCAAAAATGCGCTGTGGTAAAACCAAAACCTGCTACATCGCTAGATAATATCTTTTAACAAACAGACAACTTATGAGTGGAAATGGTAAAGTAGTAGCAGGTGATGATCACTCATTAGCCACTCACATAAATTGCGGCCAGCACTTACCCGATCTGCATAAAATCTTGACACTTCAACGGGAGAAAGCATTTATGAAGCTAGACATGCGCCACGAAACGACGTAATGCGCAACTTCACGTAACAAAGACTGTGATGGCAGACTGCGCTCCAGCATCCAGAAATGAAACCTCTTCTTCCCCGTCATGACGAGTGCAAAACAGGCTCGAATTACGCTACTCATGATCCTCAGAAGCTTTTACTAGTGGCGATTCGGCCATTTGGAATCAATGAAGTTTTGGAAAAATATTCTTAACGCAGCTTTACAGTCGGAGCGATGCGAGACTGAGGGACCCGCAGTGAGGGTGCGGCGACGTGTTGCTAGGGTACTTGTTAACCTGAGTCCTGCCAAATTCCCGTATGGAGCGATGGTTATTGTGGAGGTCCTGGAAAAATAGTCGCTTGCTCGATGAGACCTATACGCAATGCAATGCCAATTACCGATTGAGTAATAATTGGATTTCGCTGCCTCATCTATTCTAGTTGAAACCGGGTCGATAGGCTATAGTTAATAGATGAAGACAAAAACGACGATTTTGTTTCCTCTTAGACGTTCCGTGACAATATGCATGTCAATGTCAGCGATCGAGTCGTAATTAGCTCGACATCAAGTAGATCGTGACAGGAGTTATCAAGGATGACATAGATCTAATTGCTAATTACGGTCATCTATTACTCGTTGAGTAAATGAGTATTCAAGAACGCCATTACAGATATTGCCTTTGGCGCTTGTACATTTGAATAACCATTTCCGATACCATCTCATCTCATCTTTTTGCCGAGTTTGCTAACACAGAAAAAGACCGAGTTTACCTTGGAAGATGGTATACTGAGACAATGAAACGAACAACGGTCTACATCAAGTTAAAGGTTTATAGACTGTAGTCATGTCACCACGGTGTAGTCGAAATCACGACCGGAAAATTATCAACCGTAGCCAACCAGCCACAAATGATTCACGCCTGGAGATGACCAGACCCGACGTTTTCGCATGTGACTAATATATCAGTCCGGCTCTGGTTAGCCAATCCTGTTGTTTCGGTTAGAAACAAATGATTTGTCACGTGTACAATCTGCCTAATCAGCGTTCTCGGCTCTTAAGTGGGAAACATGGACACTACGCCGAGAGAGGTCGCGTTCGTCGCTACGAGATGTCGTTACGTGATTGTGCACAGTACGACGTTTTTGTGTTTCGGCCTTGAGTGAAGCATGTTGGATTGCAAATAAATCTTCAGTATATCGTCAGTATATCTGCAGTATATCTGACCATAAAAAGGTTTATAGGGAAGTCAGGATCTGTATTGTCTAGCTATAGGGCTCTGTTGGTGGTGAAATAGGCCTACAGAAAATCCGTAAGGAACTGGCTGTTGGTTAGTTACCCACCACAGCCAAATGGTTACGCGCTTAACTCATTCTTTGTCCGCACAGATAATGACGTGACCTTTTCTGTCGTTGAGTATGGCGAGCAGGTTAAACCTTATCACACTCATATCGACTTTTCCATGCACGATCTTGTTATCGAAATCATGGCTTGATAATTCCGTCGCCATAAATGATTCACGAGCGATGGTTACTAGATATGTATATCCCTAAGACAGCACACTCAAGTTTTGTTAATACAAAATCAATCATCAAACGTCTGCAATCATCCGGTGGACATGAAACCAGCATTAATATCATCATCGTATGGTAGGCTGTTATCAAACGTTTGATCATAAATACAAATCAATCATAGATGACAGTCTAAACAGAAAACGCCGTTAGGAAATATAGAAAACATTGTCATACTTTGCTGTATATGATTTTGATTATGCATGAAAACATATCGGTTGAGTCATTGTCGTAGAATGTATCCACCTCGTCCAACGCTTCAACAATTGATCTATTGTTATCGTATCAAACACTTTTGAGTTTTTTTTTTATTGAATAAAAAGGTGTGAAGAAAAAAATGGTGACTCATTCCTCTCTCTTCTATAATATATGCGTGGGAGTACAACAGATATTATATACCAATTCATAATCATCGATGTATTATTAGTCAGCGGTCTAATTCGTTTCTTTGTGGCTAAACCATGGCTAATGAGAAGAAACAAATATGTTGTGGAAGAAAACCTCGCAGATTAAACTTCAATCGGTGGCAAGATCGTGACACGGCGTGCTTGCTAAATTCTATCCGCAATTTGACCTTTGACTCATGGAAAGTGAAATGAGTGAGTGAGTCTTATCATCGTTATTGGTGGTCTGGCCAAGTCTGTCGATAGGGCAATAGAGATTAGACTATAGAGTGTTTTGTATGGGCTATCGTCGTTGCATGGTCCAGTTCTCTAATCATGTGTGATGAAGTTGAATGAAAGGACTTTTAAGAGGTGTCCTACCTCACTGGAATAGCCGAGGGACTCGTGAAGAATTCCTCAATCCTGTACACAACAACAACTCTTATACGGGGGATATCTGAGACGAAGCGAGTTCAAATGCCGCATGTATTTCTGCAACGGCCATATTCCCGACAGGTAGATATGCATTGTTAGGATGGTGCTGGCTGCTGGTGAATGGTAAGGATTTTGCCCCTTGTGAATTGTTTTGCCTAGCAAGAACCCTGTATAACCCACTACCTATAATGTCTAGTTTGGGCAACGTTTCGTCATTGCCGCGGTAGCCAAAAGGCTTTAAAGCCACCCATATGGCCAGACGTTGCACTGCAGAGCGAAGAGTAGCAGCAAGAAGACAATTTGTTACGAGATTAATTGTTCAAATGGAATGTGTGATCATTTGCTGATGGCAAAAATAAACCAATTAACTGATCCGCGTAATTATTTGGAATATGTGCAACAGTTGGAGCATTATACAGTTTTCTCATGCACAATTTTGTTAGTCATGTACCGCTTTACGTGTGTCATCAGGAAATACTGGCGAAATCTGAGCTTAATCAAGTTTCTACTGCTTCTAAAGCCATTTTTTACTTGGTATAGAATAATAATAATGTCAACAGACAGCCGAAGTTGAGCATGTCTGTTGCGGTTCACTCGCATATATATTTATCTCATAATAAACAACAGTATTTCAGCAAGCTGGTATGATCTATTACAATCAGTTGAATCCGTTAGATATTTTTATTAAACCTGTCCGATGTCAAGCGAGTGCTTTACTAAATTTTACTTTCCGTCTATTTCAGTTGCTTGCCGACTGTGATTGACGTGGCGCGAGCGCAAGGCTTTGTTTACGAGGCAGCCACCTCCTGCCACAGAGTTCCTATTGCGATGCGAGATAATTCCTCCTGACGGGATACGAACTTGTTTCGACGAATTCGCGAATAACCGTAACTCTTTGAGCAATATGACCACTTCCAAACCTTATTTTAGTACTTTATATTCTTCTTGAGCCAGCATCATAATTAGAGCGCAGTGCCCCTTCAAGTCAATTTGTGCCTTTGGTAATGGTAAAGGGCAAACCATTTGAAACAATTGGTCACAGGTTTACGCCAACACTTTGTCATTGGCGAACATATCTAAAGTTAATAAGTTATAGTCAGTAGAAGGTTGTTGTGTGACACGCATTACAAAGATGACATCTTGTTGTCTTCGTAGCGAGAGGCGCACGGTAGATGGCGCCACTGGAAAAGACGATTCTCATTACTCACTCCCTCTCATTATTTTTACGCAATATCGACACCAAGAATAGGCTGCGAATCAGCGCTTTGTAAGAGCGATAGATGTGATTGTACGTCTGGAGTTGTACAATCAGGTTGTAATAATGACTATAGCTGAACCCCTGACACATTGGAAATGATTAGAGAGGAGGTGGTGATTGGAGATGATTGGACTGAATGACGTAACTGTAACAAGCCTTGACGAAGAACAACCACAAACTACTAAATCAAGGTTTAACCCAGAACCACACCCGAATTCATCGTCAATAACAATTCTTGCTGTAGAAGAGTACTCACACCTTCGATCGGTCATGCGAGCAAAATTGGTTCTGATACGGTCAGGCTTACAGCCCAAATCAGCAGATGGATAGTCGAGGCATCAGTTCCCACGTCCGCAAGCGGTTGAATTTATGGGTACTTCCGAATGTTCTGATATTTACCTTTTAGAGCGAAGATTTTTTTGTTTGATTGCAAAATGCTACGAAAAGCTATGCGAGTAGGGCCCACTTAAAAAACAACCGGATCCAACGCTCGTAGCATCTCTTTGCTTGATGCAAGAGCATCGTGCTATTCTATATGCTGATACACAGAAGCTAATCGACACCATCGGTACGTAATGGAACCCAACTTCATAGATAGACAGAGATTTGATCGAGCATGCACTTAATCCTTATCAGAATCACGAATGGTGTCAAACCCACTTTCTCGCAAATATCAATGCTGGAAAAACGCTATAGGATGTATATATTTACCGAAGCTGTTTATGTTCAGGAGTAGGTGGAGTAGGCGTGAGGTTGTGGCATGCTTCATGTCCGATCGTAAACCACCAAACTGTACATCAATCCGCAATATCATCAATCAGGTCAGTGACAACGTAATTTAGTATCAATACTCTGTGGTGTTATTTTACAGATTACAACAGCGCTTCCTGTTAGCTTACCGGCAATTTAATTCAATGGTTTATATCGGTATCAAAGGGAAAGGGATAAAACAACTCGTCACATTTCATTTGCTATGAATCAAGAGTTGACGAATGTCACCCCCTTATCGTAACATCGACGTTATAGTTTACGAGATTCAACTCACCCTTGAGTGATCGTATATACAGATATCAAAAACGTTTGCAATAAATTTTGGTGGCATTGGTACGCAACGAGGTCGTTCTTTAGCCTTGCGCATGCAAGTGCATGGGGTTTGTGGTGTATGAAATCGCTGGCTAGTATAGCCTACCCCAACACACGGTTGGCCTTTTGCGAAATATAGTGACATTGCCGATTTTGCAGCTATGGTCTAGGCCATTTTGCAGCTTGTAAAAGTGACTCTTGTGTTTAAATGTAGACTAGTGAGCCACCTCTCCTACGCCTCCTCCGTCAAGCTACACATTTTGCTACGATTTCATCAACAGATACTTCATCACTGCATTCCAAGGCCTTACGCTCGGAGAAAGCTTTCGTCTTGCATGGACTGTTGCGTTGGACGCGTCCGTCCGGTCTCCTTGTAAAAGATAAAACAGGCAAAGAAGGAGACATATCGAGGCGATCTTAGCCGCACCTCCCCGCAGCTGTGCTTTCAGGTGAGCTTAAAGGATGTCATCAGTCTCTTCAGTTTCTTATAAGCTCGATCGCAGAGCACGCATTTAATATATGGTCAATGGTAACCCTTACTTTTCATTCAAAGACGTCCACAATCAACAATCATGTCCGTGTACCAATTTTGACACCGTTTAGCCTAGCCCTATACACTCCTCCGTGAATTACGTTACCATGCAGGAAATTTGCGGAAAATTTTTAAAGGCAGAGATATCTTTTGTCAATTATCGTGATAAAATCTCCATATCGATTCATCATTTTGCTTATGCTAAGCATTTGTGCAACGTTTAACTTGAGATACGTCATGAATTTGGAAAGTATGTGTAACAAATGGGATTTGTATTGTTGCAGGTATGCAATTACGTCAACCTAGTCACCATGTAGACTGACAAAACGCTGGATGCCGTAATTGTATTTAAACTGCTCCTACCAAGACATATATCACGATTCGTACTTCATGATTACTTGTGTGATCGTTAGCGCATTGTATCGTATTCGCTAACTGATATGTTGAAAGCACAAATAAATTGTAGACTGTTGGAAACGTGAACGATCATTTCACATGACAATAGCAGCCAACTCTGTGATATCCCGATTCAGTATTTACACGATGCATATCTTGGGTATCGTCAGGTAAATCTGCATTTTGCCGCAACCACATCGTTAGTAGACCATTAAATCCGAAATAGAAATCGCCTGAATTGGAAGGCACGATTGACTTAGCTCAAAAAATATAAAGACGCGTCTGCATGTGTAAATGGGGCGATAATTTTACTCCCGTGATCAGACACGTTACTTTCCTGTCGGACTTAGCCTCAGTCGTATCGTTATCAGACAAAAGATATCCTGTCTCTACCGGTTGGAGGAATAATATTCCTGTTCGTGGCAGATTTTCGTGAATATGAATTGAGACACAGTATTATCATCTTGATGAATATCAATTTCTTATCTGTTTGATGAATATGTCTACGATTTAACGTGAAATGCAGACATACTAAAAATATATCCTATCACGTAATTGGTTGCAGTAATTGACTTCCGATCCGTGCCGTTCCCTTCCTAAAAACGATTAGCCTTACGCATTCTATCGAGTGTAAAGGAAAAAAATCGTATGGGTATGGTGTCGTATTGCTACCACTAATCTTTTCCGTATATATCTATATCGAGTGCTCCTACTGTTTAAGCAATATGCTGCTCATAATCAGCGGAAATGTCAACACCCTGCTGAAACGTGAAGGATAGGCAGGCGTACAGATAGCCTAGCATGTTTTAGGTTCTTTTGGGTTGTCTAAGGTGGAGTAGCATTGAAAACTAACAGCTCCGGATGACCCTAGTTTTTGGAATCAAGAGTAGGGCCTCACATTTGACAATAGGCCAATACTATATTGAACTAATGCAAAGGAGAGGTGTAAAAACCAACAGAATTACTTTAGAATGAACTTGGTTGATCTAATAAATCTCCAAATCATAGTTAAATACTGACATCGCGTACATTTCACATATGGCAGGACATTGTCACCTAAGAGAAATACTCACGTTTTCCAAAATGCAATCTATCGTGCATATGAGTGTGAAAACATGATTATAATCTTCTATAGTGACTCATCACTGACGATTGATCTCTGTTTGCAATTAGCGTTAAGGTTTAAAACTATCTTGTGATTTGAGTTTGGTAAAATATGCGTGGTCGGATTAGAAGAAAACTTGTTGATCGAAGATTCAGCATTTTAACGAAGCTATGAACCGAGAAAACCTCAATCGGAACCGGAAAACCAAATACCACAACCGGTGTAGGCCAGTGCACTGGGAAGATGTTTAATTTAACGTCGCGATTCTGACAGTTGTGCAGACACTTAGTCAATTACTCATGCAATTATTGATAAGGTTTATTTATTACTATTACATCTTACAGAAGTTGGAGCCAAATAGAACGATCGTGTATTTTATTAACCGATTGGGGCGGGGTATACCCGAAAAATGCTCGAACTTTGTTGGGGAATCCATAACACTATTTGGGATATATAATACACACACGGTCTCCCTCATGACAGAAGGTTACAGATATTGTAATGAAATTTGGCCATGCAATGGCAATACTTGCGTTAAAGTAAGCCTATGAGCCACGTGGATCAGATTTCTCATATGAGCCGCGTGGCGCTCACACTTCCCCTTCAGTTCGATAGCAATCCGCATTCCATTCCATTTCAGAGAATGTTCTTGTAGTTATAAGTCGGTTACGCAGTTTAGGTTAGAGAATATATCTGTGATGGCCCTGCTTTGATTACCAAAAGCGCTGCAACGTGTACGCCCTCGTATGAAGAACAATTGCGCAAAGAAAGAAATGTGTGAAAGTTAGTTATACTATAGATATATTCAACGTCGCAAATACAAATTGAAGTATAGGTTCAAAGCGATATCGCGGTACATTAAATATAAATTTTTCCACAAGAACTCGTTCTTCAAACTTTGTTTCGTTCTGGTCGTAGCTGTTTCTCAGACAAACGGATAAATAATCGTCCAATAGTACTTACACGGTTGAGTAAAAATCATTTCACAGAACAAATATTTTCAGAAAAATTTCCTTCAACTATCCGAACTCGAAATAGCATTTCGTATGTCTCGTCGTTTTTGCAAAAACTCTTGCAGATATCACGATGATGAATCGGCAAGACTGACTGATAAGGGTCAGTGATAGTGCTTTCGAAATCGTTGGACTATACGAAAATATAAACTTCCGCAAGGTATACCTCTGTTTTGATTGATATCTTTGATCCATTTGATTTCGCACAGGTGCCATAACGCATTGTTTCTATAAACAATTGTACTCAGAGTAAACATGAACGATTGAAGTCGTCGTCGCATACGGCATAGCCAACGATGCCCTTTCACCGAATCAAGGCTCCACCACAGGAAGTGTGTGTTTGCATTCATCAAATCAAGAGGTTTACCTACACAAGAATCGTTATTGGAATCTTGGCATAAAAGAAAATGGATCAATTGTCACCCAGGTGGTCTAACCCTAACCAACATTGCTGGAGTTTGCTTGCACAATTCACACCGACGCTTGCAAAATATGAAGAATAGGGGAATGATGTACGCAGTGGTTGCAACACGGCCATCAGCCATCTTAAACATCTGTTTTCCTACTTCACCTTTCGACGTCTCTGAATCTTATATAATGGGTAATGGATTAGCCAGAAACCCACACTAACCCCACAGCTACGGTATTCTGCCCAAAGCGACATTTCCATAGCTAATAAGGTGAGGGGTAGAATGAAATTGAAGTTTTTGGTGGTCGTAAACTAGCCTGTAATGTCACGTTCAGGGAAAATAAAAGTCAAATTACGTCTGCACTCCATAACGTGACCAGGAGCCCCAATCTGTTACTTGACAATAAGAATCACTGGCTTACGCATATGGACAGCGATTGAATAACACCGACCAAGTTAGACATAATTGATTTTCCGCCAGTTTTCTACGAAACGCAACAGGCCTAGAAGCATAAAAATTAATCAATACAGTTACTATACCACTCTCGATCTGGCCTATCAGTCAAAACACTCGTAAAGCTGCAATTACTTTAAACCGAGTGTTTTATGAAGAAAGGTCGGCCATTACATTCATATAAAGACTTTTCTCCATACTTACAGTTTAATACCCCACACGAAACTTGATATTGTTTCAAAAATCGTACAGTATGAAATATTTGACTCGTAATTATCTATAACTACCAAGTGAGAATTTACCTGAGATACTTATGCGCAGAAATTGTTTCTCTTAACGTATCAATTAACAGCATTATAGGTCTACGCTTTAAAATTGAAACTCTATTCAAAAGTGATGTAAGTACAGTAGTTCCGGTTGGTCATGAAGTGTGAGAAAACCCCTTTGCTGATGAAGAAAAGTCATCGCCTTGCAGGTGCTGATGTGAGGACTCTCCTCTAGTGACGTTGCGGGTTTGCATGGCCATGATACAGACCCGGTTGCGGAGTATCTTTCAGTACCCTACAGAAGCTTTACACTTCCTCAGTGTCATGAGCCGACGGCGGACGATTCAAATAGTAAATTCAACACAGATTTAACGTCTTTTCAGAGGTCAGTGCAGTAGCAACGGGCAACGTTGCGGGGAAAACGTCCAACGCAGTTTGTCTTCATGCGATGAAATAGCGGTCTTCCATATCTTGGAAGGCAGATTACTAAGAATTCACCGGTTTCTAATTCGAGCAAAGAAAGCAAAGAATGTATTCAAACAAATAAAAGTGGTCAGTATTTGTATTCCTGTGAGGTAATGAAATGGTTTATTAACACAAGCCATTGTCATGAGAAGTGTATACCTTCAAGGAATCTCTCACTGCCTTGCTATTTGCCTTCAAGCTATTTCTGATGTTGAAAGCTCCCAATCCGCGAGATATTGTTCCTCAGAAGACAAATGAGCCATGGAAAAAGTCTGTATAAGTTAATATAAGGACAAGGATAAATATTATCAAGTTTTGATAAAAGTGAAATTTGACGTTGCTGAATGTAGGGAATGTCGATCAAAATCTCCCCCTTTTTCTGACAGTGCTTTACGGCGTTTTGACATTTAATAGCGTTTTGAAAAGATGGAAATGCAACGGCCTCGATACACCCAAAGATATCAGCGAGGATCAATACTTTCGTCATTGAACCGAATTCCAGGTCGACCTCCATTTGGTTTGTTACTTAGTCCCCATGATATACGCACGTAACTGCCACGTCCACTCGCCTATTTATTCGGGGGATAGGTGCGGGATACGGATTTCCTATGTTCAAAAATAGCTTATACAGTACATTTGTCAACATTCTCTTTCGGGTGAGGTCCCATTGTCGTCACCAAACTATGGACAGTTAAGGCACAAGGACGCATTTCGACGGGGCACCACTAATTCCTTACAGTCATCCAATGGAGACAGAACCTACAAATCAGTCCAAGTCACACATTGAGATCAACACCTCAACCCATCTCATCGCTAAGAGCCAATGCCCACCGGCGGAGAGATGAATAGGTAAAATATAAAAAAATTGAGATGAAGAATAGGGAGGATACAGAAAATAAGGCGGGTCTATTTTCGAAATGACAATATGAGCAACAAATAAATATTTATTCCCTAAAACGAAATCGTTGGCAAATATGAAGCGAATAGCAGCCTATTACCAATGCAATGAACATGATTCGTAAAAAGTTGAAAACGTGATGAGATTTTGTTGATATAGAAATTCTCCCGCTTTCGTTTATAGACTGTTATTTATTTACGGATTAGGCGGCATGAAAAAATTTTGGTATACAAACAAATATCCTATCTCTAAAATGAAAGCATTTCACATCACATCACAATATGGCAACCGGGTGCGGCCATGTCTTTCCCACGACATACTCACTAACCTGGGTTAGAGTCACGGTGGATTAGTTGAAGATTTGACGGCGGCTTTGATCAAATTCATGACCGCTTATTGACTTGGACGTTTATTGTGATTAGATGTATATGTAAACGTCATTGCATTTGAAAGAGATTTGGTTTTATTGTTAGTTGGTTTACGATATACGGAAATAGTACATACCAAACAAATCAAATTGAAGAGTCAAATGACATTGTACCGCGAGGAGTTTTGTCACCCATTACCAAAGTTATATAGGATATACAGATGGGTGAGACACCTTTTGTGCTCACGTTGAAGTCACGCAACTTGCAAAGCGGTCTGGTTGCTTCATAATCGGAAGTATTGGGACATTTCTTGCGCACGGTGGCAAGAAATTCTTAACATCTGTTCTACCTCATATCTGCTGACTCTTAGATGAAACCCCGCCACCCGCATAGGCCTATAGCAACAGTAGACGAGAATAGTCCCAATGTACGGAATCTATTGAAAAACAAATACAAAACGCATGCGTATGGTATACGTATACGAAGTGATCCCAATAAAGTATAGGACTAGGACATGTCACGATCTGCTCTCTGGAAGCGGTGCAAATCGAGACGGAATGTGAGAACGTTGCGTTGATATCTTGAAATTGAAATACTGAAATTTCATGTTAGAAAAATGAAATGCAGTGAAAATCAACGAAGCCAACAGTAATGCCGGTAACTAAATCGTATCAAGAGTGGATAACTATAGCCATTGCAGGTTGTTGAGGTTGCTATTGCTGTGCTAAGTGACGAAACTTGTGGGGCTATGTGCGCTTTGCCTGAAACACTGTTTTAGGACCATTTTTAGGCAGATTTGTGAGTATATCGCCAAAGCACCGTTTTCGGGCCTGTGACCTATTTACCATTCCAAATGGACCGGCAGCAGATGTTTTAAAACCACGGTATGCACACCAACATGGAAGGTATTCAAATTTGTAGTAAGTGCTTTTCTATCATGGATTTGATGCATTGCATTTTCAGTATCTTTTATGTGGTCTATGATTCGCTTTGATCTCTCCGCTCTCTTTCAATAAGTTAGCTGCTTCGTGAGTTAATAAGCGTAAAGATCCCTCATTTAGCTGGTAGCGAAGTTAACAGGAATGCATGCGTTTTTAACATCAAAGATTACTTAATGTTAGGAATGTAAAGCCCTTTCGTCAAGACAAAACAGAAGGCAAACATGTGGAATGTGGATGTTAATTGGACAGGACATTAACTATCACAAGGAGGCGCTATCAGGTGTAAATCACGTTTCAGGATAGTCCATGTAATTCAAACGATAATTACCTTTAGAAAAACGACGGTAAATGAGGGAGGGTCTGTTTCTTACTTCTGATGGTTATACCAACCCCAGATTAGTTTAGCTTGTTGACAGTGAACGTGTGCTGCCGTCGTACATTAGCGTTGTTCAATTCTCGGCTTTTAGACCCACAAACTAAGAAGTGGAACAATACAGTTCACTAGGTGGAGAAGGCCTAATTCATGTAGAATGATTTACCTCTCTGAATAAATGCTGGAAGTACAGAATTCAAAGAAAAGCTTTTGTCGTGATACAAGCGAAGGGAGAATATCCTTTTGTTGGTCCTGTGGATTGGTATAGATACGGGACTTGATCACAGTCCTGGTCAAACCAATAACTCTGAAATTGGAATCCGCTTCCCACGGTTTAGTAGCGAGTAATGGTTATTACAGTAACAAGTGCCAACCAGAAGTATCGATTGGAGACATGTCCATTGTTCGTCTCTCTCTCTCTCTCTCTCTCGTCTGCGTCTTCGTATTTGGTAGCCACGGCGTATCGAACCAGCCATGATTTCGGCTGTGGATGTTTACGCCATATGGGATGGCTGGCATTCTTTCATATTTCTGCCTGACTGTGCATAAAAGACACCCAGTTCAAAACATTGCAAATGTAAACAGCAACTGATGCAAAACGGGAGAATAGTAATTCGGCGAGTCATTAGGACCACATTAAACAAGAGCAATCAAGCTTAAGTCACTTTAAGTCATGTATATGTCCATGTACAATCAATACAATAATTAACATCATGAGATATTTACGAACGACTGTAAGGGAGACGCTGTTTCATGCTAACATGATCATCATCATTAGAATTTAGTCTGCTGTTGACAGTCATTAATAACTTTTATATCGTGCTATCGGCTATTTTTCAAGCAGCTTGTGTGATACAGGTCATACTGTTGCTATGTATAGCCTACTTCGGACAGTCAGGAGTCGTACGACGTGTTTTAGCATTGGAGAACAAGGTCAAAAGAGCTTTTCATATCTTGCTATCGCCTTTTTTCAAGCAGCTTGCGTAATACAGGCCCACTGTTAGGTCGCGGGCTATAACCCTTCGGCTTCTCCTTGTCCGACCTGCATATGCACCAGTAGTGTGTGTGTATATAATGTGAGTCTGTGTAGCCTAAATGCAGCAAAAATCAAATATGGACGGAAATAAACAGTTTCCTTGTCCTTTGTTACTTTTCATAATTTGGACAGTCAAGAAGTGACACGACGTGCTTTAGTATACTGTGCGTAGGTGAACAAGGTCAAATCCATTGATGAATGATCAGAGTTTTGTAAAATTTTGAAATTGCATTGTTTCAACAGTCACGTTTACCAAGCACCGCGGTATTTAATGATAACTACAACCATCAATCTACAGTTATCCTGTCGATAACATGCATACGCTACTTGATGCTTGTGGGTTTGATTCTAACCTATACTTGTTACACTGTACTGTACAGAACACAAACAAGAGATTATCAGCAGCTGTTTTCAATAGGAAATATCACGGATAATCTGTGTTCTAATACGGTGGACATCCGCCCAATTATATAGGATTTTTCTCCTTTAGGAGAACAGCCATAAAGAGCGGGTATTGGAGGAAATAAGTATGGAAAAAAGCACACAATAAAACGAAACGATATCGCTTTTTGTCTCACACAAGAGACAGCATTTTGATTGCATTTCAGCGATTATTGTGGCATTTTTTCAGAAAGAATGATTACTAAATTCAACATCTAAAAGACAGTTGGATTTTATAAATTACGTGCCATGTGCGGATGTACGTGCCGGTTACTTCCGATCAGAACGAAATGAGATTACGTTAGGCGTGGTAATATTGTTGATTATTTACTTCTAACTTTGATATGTATTTATATGATATGTTCGAGAAGTAATCTTGTAAGAATTTCCTGCCACGCTGTAGCTTCCGACTAGCTACCACTACGTTTTTAGGCTGCTTAAATATGTAATATTAGCGCCACACTACGCCTAACAACTCATGTGTACTCCAAGATATATTAAAATTGAGAGAAGTTGGTGACATAGCATAGGTACAGTGTCTGTGGTAGCTTCAACTCCGGATCCGGAGTCTGACAAAAAACTTCCTATCACATCTGGTGCATTTTCGCGGCGACCTTGAGGTACGAAGCACACATGGACAGACAGGAAAAATACGGAGACTGACGTAATAATCTTCCGGCTCCGGTTCGATGAATTCGTCGCATTTTCGAAGCATTTCCGGCGGAACCGTAAAATGATTCGAAGGAGAATTTGTTGATTAAATGCATTTTGCAGAAGGAATGAATTTTTAATTCACGAATGGATAAGATTTGTGTATTATTTACAGGAAAGTAGATCGATCAATCGATCAATCGATCCAATAACCGAAAAAATAACACCTAATTAAAACGTCCAAACAGAAAATCCACGTTTTCTTGAAATTATCCACGCTAATATCAAAACTTATTCTCCAACTTGAGTATATCCTAGTGATATATGGACTGAGATAATCTCGATCAGGCTAATTGCAGTATCTATTTCATATTGCATGAAATTATAAAGTCTATTTTTGTTTGGGGCAATAAATAGCCAAACTAAATAAAACAGACCACCATCTTGTTATTTAGGAACAAACTTACATATATATGTTGCATTAAAGCACCGAGACGCCCTTACTCGAAACAACACTTTTTATCAAGATTGCATCTCCAAAAATGATCAATTAATTTACCTTATCTGACAGCTATAAACATAGACTTCTTTTATGCTCAGAGAGATAAAGATGGATTTTACTTGTGCTTAAATTAAATTATTTGTCTATTTTTATGCGGCCACACTTTCTCCTGGTATTTAGGAAGATTTCTTTCGATCGTTATATCTTGTATAAACAATTGTAGAAAAGTATGGCATTCTTGACATAATTTCAGGAGAATTATTCTCCATCACCACTTGTAACAGCTCTATCACGATTCACGATCGATTCATATATAAGCGTAGGAATTAGTGGAACCAAACCCCTGCACCAAGGCATCAATTTTTATGTAAGTTGTTTTGGATTTAAGGCGTTTTCAACTGCTTAGGAGTCTACGCCAGACCGATACTGATATATTACTCAATAGCGATACTACTGGTTTATAGACTGAATCACTATCACAACTTCACGCCTGGGCCTCCACACTCTCTCGTTTCGAACTGCCAAGCAAAGAAGGAATAGACACCACAAATTTTAGAGTCTTTGGTATTACTCGGGGCGATATTTGAACCCGGGACCTCGTGAGTAGAAGGCGTTACACAGTCAAACCACTCGGCTAACTGAGCGGTTACACCTTTGTTCAAAGGGGCTATAGGCATATATGCAACTCCGCTAATATATGAATTAAAATTGCGCACACACTGTACATGCCTATAGCTTATTTTAACTAAATTATAGAACAGTATGAAAAATAACAACAACTGAGCTTACCAATAAGCGTTCAAAATGGATATTTAAAGGAGTACCTCTTTCAGACTTTCACATCATTAATTATAGGCGTCAGGTGAAATGAACCTAAAGCCAATGAAATGTACGCTTTTAACCACAGAGATCTGTTAACTCCTAAAATATAATCATAACGTCTGTCAACAAACAGTATGCATGAAAATAATTTACCGCTGAGCGTTGCATAACGAGTATTCCTAATTTGAATCAATCATGAACGTTTTTCTGGTGGTATTCCAAGAATCGGGTCACTGGAACCGCATAGCAAAACATGATAGGTGCATCAACACTCAGTCTCATGAGTTCAGTCAACGCTTACCGATCGTTTCGACATCACTGTTGGTTAATTCAACCCAATACACCATATCCATTGCCTTTGTTATTGATTGGTTGGATTTGTATATACGCCTTTTCAGCCATACTAAAGTCATGTACGCCCGGCCAATTGTTACGGTACACGTGTCAATACTTGCGGTCTACAGCCCGGATCACCATCAGAATCACAACCCTGAACTCCCACGACACTGATGATGGGACTTCAGCACCCACAAACCAAATGCATCGAAATGCAGCTCAACGCGTTGACTGGATTTAGCAAGGAAGGGGCATCTGTGCGCCTGATGAATTGATTGCCATTTAGCTAAAGCGTGGGTGTTTTTCAGGCAAGCTTTCGTTGGGAGACTGATGATGACAATTCCGTTCTCGTTGTTGATTTCGTTAACCATCAGGTAGGACCGAATTTTGTCGATTTTATGAGATCGACATGAAACGCCCGTTGTCGAGGCACCGCATATAGTGCCGGTGGAATTGATTGATCTTCAGAGAAGTTTAAGGGGTATATTGGAGATCTTCCTTCACCGAGTTATATACCCTCATTTCAGTGTGGTTTCGTCGCTATGACTTCCAATAAAATGTTGTCTCAGTTTTGACAAGGTGCAGATTTTCACGGCTCCGCGTTTTATAGAGAGCAAATAAGTATTCCATCAAACCCCAAAATGGCTGGTGTACCTTGTTTGAGTCAGTGCAGATTTAGTTTGACATATCACTGATGACAGATCTGTGAAAGGTAAAATGCCGCTGTTCAAACAAAACACTGATTTTAATTTTGTAGCGGTCCAATATTATCAACTTCGGTTTCTAGTGATCTCGAGGAATCATGTCCATGGGAGCGTAAACACTTTACAAACTCACTGATGGGTATGACGTCATTAACAAATTGATCATCAAAGTCCATTCCTACCAACATGAAAAAGCCCGATCATCTATAGGACACATCAACAGTACTTCCGACAGTACACCTTTCATCTGTTATTCTGAGTGCGGTGCACTTCCGCAATTAAGCTATATGATGAGAAAATATTCAATCTGTATTACGTCTTCCTTTTCCAAGCGAACGCATGAATTACAAATATCAAACATGTTCAAACTGTTTTGTGTGCAACCAGCCGCGACACTGTGAGTATAATACCTTAACAGGTAACACGCAATAATATATCCTAGTACGGATCTTCACGACTCTTATAACTTCTAGTGTTCGTTCACACCAACCGTAAAGCGTTTTGTTCAATAATACTAGCGCTCATAATGGTCAGTAACTCAACGCAGCAATCATCACCAATTCACGATTGCTTGGGAACGTAAACACATACGTTTACATCATATTCGCTACACGACCCGTTCGTTGTGTAGGGTCGATTTTTCACAGTTTTGCTGACCCGAGGGCTCAATTGGAACCTCAGTTCTCCGCGTTTGGTATTGCCCCAACTCCCCAAGCATATTATAGCCTACTGCAATATAGCGTATGTACTTGAATTGACTGTACACTATTGAGAATAGAGGTACGTGCCACTCCAGTTTTGTTATTGGATCCTTATCTTTCTGCTGTACCAGCTCTAAATCATAGCCTATATATAGCCAATTAGCCACCGATACACTCCTACGATAGATATTGTATAGTAGGCTACGCCCTTGTAGCCTTATACACACTCGACCCTTTGCAAACAATAGCTATGCATTGTCAGGTCTTGGGATTTCAATGTTGCATTATGCGTTAGGTCATTGCTGCACGATTGCATTGTAAATATTTGTTAACGAGTTAACAAACAAAAACAATATGTTGTATAGGCTCAGCTCGGAGCGCAGTGGAACGACCCTGAACTCTCAGCAGAGCACGCGGCATAATCACGTACGCTAAGCAATTTTGTAATACTACGACCTATCTCGGGGTCGCAAGGCAATCGGTGTGGCAGGAGAAACCCCACATCTCAACTGCGGACTCTATATATAGTTAGTAATTGGTAACCCAATGAAAATATCCATCGTCACTCCCCTTCCATAATGAGTTTTATTACACAAGCAAGATCAAAACAACTTTACATTCAGGTATGATGCTCCACAAATAAACACAACATAGAGGAACTGTGTACACGAATTACGTCGCATTAACCTCGGAATTAGAGGATGAAATGGGGTGGTATTTATAGTTTGAGATGAGTTTTGAGAAATAGGAGTATCATGAAATCATCACAGCATGCCCATGTAATCATGCGGTGCGACGATATTACCGTAACATTATCGCTTAGCCTTTGTGGTGTATCTGTAGACCCGCTGGCGTAAATAAGATGCAGATCTCGACACGCCTATTACGAGTATACACGGTAGCATCGATCGCTTTTTTTTAGGATTAATTCTGGGAATCTAACAAGCCATTCCACTAGGGTGAAGCTCGTAACTGAATCAGACCATCATCATTTCTTGAATATTTTAACTCATACCATTACCATGCCCCACGATCAACAACTAGATAGCGAAATATCGAATTGCCTAGACCGACGGCAATTCATGTGGCATCTTCGAAAATTCTCTGCATTTCATGTCATAGCTAATAATTCACGCAACAGTTGACCGGCCACCTGTAGAATTGCCTGCCTGCTGCAGTGGGAATGCTCATTACGCCAAACTAAGGTTATAAGGACAAATATCAGATTTCCATCGTAACATAGCACCTAATCTCTTTTTACAATTGTATCCTAAGCCTATAATAGACTGGCTATCTGTACAACTGCAGTGATCCATTCCCACGCATCAGTCGATGAAATCGGACAAAAGCGGCAACAGAGTATAGAATAGACCTAGGTGACTGACGGCTCATTATGCCTTAGAGGTGATTTTCACTTACGATCTGACGTATAGGGAATCCTTTGAAAAGTCGCATAAGCGATCAGAAATCACGGAGATTCTGGGCGTATCTGTATTACGCAAATACTTATCCCATTGAATTCATACGTCGTCATTTCGCCATTCAAGTTTATGAGATACGGCCGGTGCTTACTTCCACGCCCTGGCTAAATGTCAAGTACGCTGATTACTTCTATCAAGTATCATAGAGTTTGTTTACATTGGGTAGGGTTATGCGTAGTCCAGCATGAATATGATGGTAATCCCGTATAGAACTTTCTTCCGTCAGCTATAAGAAACGATACCCCAGGATCAAAGGCTAAGAGGATTGTTAACAAATAAACAGCTTCAAGGCAATCTTGTTGTTACTTTCGTTACGTACGTAAAAGCGCGAGATTTTAAGTTCACGGGGTTGTCTTTCGTTTTAATGATAACTTTGACATACTTATCTCTCACGCCGATCCGCAGGCATAGCCTATAAGTTTACATTGTAATATCCTGATGTGTTGAAAAACTGGTTAGAAAGATCAGAGCAGCAAATTCTAGACATTCCTCTATCAGAGTTCTTCTACTATTTAGAACTTTTGGTTCGACGCGCCCTGGACCAAGGCAATCTTCCGAACGATAAGCTGATCCACCACTACCCTCCCTATATCTAAATTGAATGCATACACTTGCCTACCCAAGAATCACCGACAGGTGTATATGCTAATAGCCCGCCCGCTGCGACCCACGGCCTTTGCGCAACATCACAGTTGTAATAACATAGTACTGTACGAGGCCAGGATAGCTTGGTTGTTTCGTTGTTTGTACCGTAAAGTGTGTGACGAAAACACGAATTCACACTAGTGTAGTGACCAGTGAGTGCTAGAATCGAAAACACAACCAATCTGCAAAAGAAGAAACACTGCGGCAACCACGATTGCTTTCATTCCATATAGACAGAATATACATTAAATCAAGCATTTTTTCGCAAAAGGCAGCCTCCTTTTTTCCGTACACAAGCCCGAATTACTGTAAACGCCTTTCTGCGTTTCATGCGAAGTCGTGCGTCAACCAATGTATTCACGTGCCACGATAAAAAATCGAGTTCCATGAATCTCATTGTCATTACCGACTTTCGGAATTGACATCCGGTCTGCATTTCTATTATGCATTCATCATCAAGTATTTGTGGTGGATCTGTATTTTGGGTGGCCCATGACACCACCACCCAACTCGTCTCAGGAAACATCCGTGCATGCATGCAGGTATGTCCGGATACTGTACATGCGAACATCTGGTTAACGACGAACCGGTGCTCAAACCCTGGACGGATGCGACAGTGCAAGGATGAAATCCTGCTGTGGCAGCAGGACAATAGGCTACAGATATTCTACCTAAGGACGATGAACATATAGTTTTCATACAGGAAGCGCATTTCCACGCGCATGAAATATCGACGCCATTGCTTCCGCCTCTCCCGCCATGCTTACAATTCGTGAGGTATTCCCGCCTTTTTCAAATCTTCCGCTCCATTAGCATATATTAGTGAAAGTCACACAAAACAATACGCACCGTTTTTCGTCGCGTTTCTGAGGACAAGTGACGTATTCGCGGTTTACGGAACGTTATGGAATATTCGAAAGGCAAACAAAAGCGATAACAGACCTCAACAGTTCCATAAAATCCTCTTCAAAATCAGCGATCCAAAGAGAGCAATTTGTACTACAAATAGGGCTGAACGTGTTCTGTGATGACATGAATTAGAAGCCTTTGTTGTCGGACAGTTTCTATATATCATAAGTCAAAATTTAGATCGTAACTGGAAACAACGAGTCGTCCAAAGAAACTGAGAAATTTCCGTGGTAATTTAGCTTACCAGAAAAACATAAACTTGACCCGGCACCTTCCCATACATTTTTCACCTTAATACCTCACACTCTGTTTTCGTCACCATGCATTTTCTATTATGGAGAATTACACTATTGTCTTTCCACAGAATGAAAGATCAGCAATTTTCTTGACAGCAACAATCAAACGTCATACGGTAAGCACGATATTGAGATTTAACAAATGATGGGTGTATAAGTAGTAAGAATTTGTTTCGCACACCTGACAAAATGCACATCCTGTTCAGGTTATTGCTTAATGTACTGTAACCACAAAGATGGCGTACTATGGATTATACCTTGGTTAACGTTAGGACGACAGGCTTTTCAACTATTTTTTACAGCGCTTCACACTTTTGCAGTGTTGAGTTATGCTGCTTGATCTCCTGCGTGGTTGGTATATTGATTTGATCAAGGGTCCTCCGTCAGACTGGGTATGCATGGGGGCTTGGGATAGCGGTTGTGACCCTGTTTCGGATTATAATTGGAAAGAAACTCGGGCAAAATTTCGGCTAGTGCTAATGATCATGGTTGTTGAGAACCAAGATGGTGCGAAGGCAACCACACCACGTCACCAAAACACCACACCACCATTCAAATGGAAAAGGCAACCACACTATCACATTTCCCCACGTCATCAACACACCACACCACCAATAAAACTGCCTGCCATATGACCCGAGACATGGGTTCTCTCGTAATCAACGCCTTCGCCTTTTGACTGATAAACCGTAGGCTGTAAGTTATCTACGTTGTTTGACCGAAGTCAAAGATACGAACCGCATGTCAAGGTTGCGGAATTAGCCAGATCACACTCCTCATCTGCAGTGTTCTCACCAATCAATTTTACCATATTCAGTCATCATTCTTGGTGTCATAATTTGCACCAATTATCCCTGAATTACCACCTATCATAACCTATCCGCCGATTTCCTTTCATGACATCATACGACCAAAACCGCTCGTAACTGTTTCAAAAAACGTAATATGATATCATCCGTTATATTTGCCTCGTTGTTCAATTCCGTAATTTCCAGCAATGATACCAGATAGACTTCCTCTGAAATATGAAAATCCGGAGCTCAAAACACTTACAAAATCATAAACTGTGGCAGTGTGGTACACCTTGAAAGGCCGGTCTATTTTTATGCTCGTTTCATCATATCCGGAACGGTAACGTGTGGGTCATACGTAGCCGATTGTGGTAACAATGAAGCTTTTAACGTGTGAAAACTATGAATCTGTTGGTAAAAGTGTATAGCCGAACTATGTAACTTATAACTTTCCAAATAGTAATATCATCTTTTCCCAAAAGGTATACTATTACGTATATTCGATCAAGTTTATTTCTTTAGGTCAGAAGGCATATGTAGAGATTATAGTCGTCGCCAGTCGAGTGATTCTACTTTGATCCATTCATGCAACTCTTCCGTAACGTATACACGACCTCAGTCGAAAAAATATGCATTACGTCACTACAATATGTTATAAATCATTGGTTATTTACGTCACGGTAATATGAAAAGATATTGACCAAGTTTACAAAGGCATAACCTCAATTCAATAGACGACGTCAATTGAGACGACATAACGCACTACTACTGATTAGGGAATGTACGACCGTGATGGAAACGGAATTCGAAAAAGCAACTTCAGATTTAGGTTTGCTGTACAATGAAAGGTATATTAAACTGCAACTATGACTGCTTGAATGAATTTATCAATACATTTGAAACTTGAATATACCGTTGATTTTTATCGCAGATTACAGTTGTGGCCGATCTGACCAGTGCATTATTGGCAACCGGCGTACCTCTGATCGCTACCCTTCTCCGAGCCCTAGTTGTAAGGATTATATCCAAGCCAATTACCACTTGTACATATTGAAGAGTGTAGTGGAGCCGATCAATAGATATTGTAAAGAAGATCACCACAGATTTAGCGTCCAGCCTTAGTTTATTGAGAATTAAAACATTCACAATTCACAATAAACTAAGGCTGGACCCTAAATCTGTGGTGATTTTCTTTACAATACATAACCCAGTCATCAGCGTATTCTCCATGCGTTGAATAGATTTTGTGAGACTAGAAATTTAATCTTTGGTTGGATTTACCGTATCCCGTAGGTATCATCGTAGTGCCAATGGCTAACTTCGTCTGATCGTCACTCATTGTCGTGAGATTACAGCTGATTCTCTCACACACGGCCGATGACGTAAGCCACCATCGAGGAGTGTGATCAGACAGGTAGATGCAGACGGATTATTATCAAACGAAGAAGGAACATGTCCATTAGAGCTGACGGAGGTTGATCATTTTCTGCGCACAGCTTACGTTGTATTGCGTCACAAGAAACAGATAGATCACCATATTAATCTACTACAACTTATTTCAAAATGGGTGGCCTTTGTTGGGTTGACGGCGTCTCGTCCGGATATCAAAGCAGGAATAAATCCACCTTCACGCCTAACTGGTAGCAACTTCGATATTTTTCAATTACATTGTCAACCTCACATACTATATCACAATGAAGGTTGATCTTTTTGTGATTACCGATGACAAAGTCAACTGTGACGTGTCAATCGCTTGACTGCTCAACCATGCAACGAATGTTAGTCTTTACATTCACACACTAGCCTTGAACTTCTTACCACATTTAAGCATCGGTGGCATTGTAAGCAGCGTGAAGCCTATGAAGTTTCGATCGCAATGTTTGCACCTTGTACATATCGATGTGGCACTTGCGGTAGTTGTAGTAGAGCTGACTCTAATGATAATGATACTCCATAATGATTTGTATAATAGTCTGTATACTTTTACAAACACCTTCAGAATACAAACTTGACAGATAGTTCTCATAAAGATAGAGGAAACAGAATTAGTTATTATTTTCATCTCACCGATAACAATAACGGCGGCGAATGCTCAATTGGGCTATCCACCCTCAACGCTATGCTTCAATCATGGCAAGGCACCAAACGCGGACCCATGGCCATGGATAACTCATAGGCCCTGACCGACCAGCATCTGCTGCAACGTTGGACATGGCTTTCTATATATAATGTACTGTATACTACTATAAGTTATAATATGCCGTGCGTTCGACTAGGACTAATGGCTGTTGCTGTTATTTCAGATTTATATGGCGTTTCAATTACTAAGGTCATGTACGCCATGTCAATGCTTAGTAGGCCTGCCCGTGTGGATACTTCCGGTTTATAGCCCGGATCACCATCACAACGACAACCCTCCGCACTCCCTCACAGACCAGACTTATAGCCTGACATATCTAATCCCTGACTTGAAATTTTGTAAGGACATGCGCATCGTCTACATATATTCTCCCATAGCATACGTGAATTACCACGTCACCCCCTAAGTTCTCATGGCGGACACATGAATCACGTTGTAATGGGCGATCACGAAAAATCCGTGATCAGTCAATCCACGGCTTTAAAGTACCGATCTATCAAGACAAAACGTGAAATTACGAACCTGGTGGAAAACGCAGACCCCGTAAACGTCACTTCCAGGTTTGGGATCGACGAAAAGACGAGATTCATCTAAAATAGATATTACACATCGATAATTGTAATTACCATCCTCTTTGCCCCTTGTGTGGAAGACGACGTTCTCTTTATCAAACTTGTGATTAATTGAATCTCTATACTGTTTTTGATAAGGTCCACTCAAAAGACATGGCGCATATCACCTGAATTAGCATCATCAAAGTAGAGTTCCGACACGACAGTGATAAAAACAGATTGGATCACTTCAACAAGACACTTTGTTGAGTGTTGACTACAGTCACTACTGATAAGGAATCCTCCTGCGACACCTACACGTATTACAAAGTTGAAACGAAATACAATCAGCACGATTTTACTCGTCATAGTTTTTACCTGATAAAGAAAGGTCTACTGTAAGTGCCTTCATCCAGTCACCTAGTCGTAATCTTTCATTCATTCTCATATTACAGAACGTATATACAACATGATTGAGCAATGTTTATTGGAGACGGGATAACTGCGCGATTTACAACCCTAAACAGACTCACACTGCCTGGGGAAGGGCCGGCTCGCTCTAAACGAATGTGACCAACCAAGTCTTATACAATTTTGACTTACAGATGTACCCAGAGGTGATAGCGCAACGTACAGTAATTATAGAATTAGGATGAATGGTGTCGCTGACTCTGGCTATCGCAATTCCTTGAGCTTGCTTCCATTTGTTTTCATTTGTCAGTCAATGAATTAACATCACTTCCGGTTGCACTGATGCTGACCTTGTCAGGGATCATGCGCATCTTTCGTTCATTTCCCCAAAACAAATCATCTGAAAACCAAAGAACTCTGATTAATAAATGAATTCCTCCTGCATCCCTAGAGGCTTGCCACGGTTGACCAGCGTTCATGCACCGCTGACTTTGCTCCCAGCCTAATGCTACAATATGATTTATCACCTCTGTCCAGTCATAATTTGTGTTTGATCTAAGTTTCCGCAATAGGTTAAATTTACTTTGGCCATCAGGCGTGCAAAAATGAAGAGGAATTTAAAATGAAGTTATCGACCGTAGATTATTGCATAACAGTGGCGAGACTATATCGCACACAACTAAGAGACAACGTCGCACTTAAATTGTCCTTCATTTGTCTATGTCAGATTTATGTTCAACTATGAAATACTGGAATGGCTAGAATGTTATTTGCACGCAGACGGCGACAGTTTATTGTTAAAAGCTTATAGTCTGCAGAAATTCCTCAGCCACGAGCTGCCTCCGCATCCTGAAAATCTAGTCTGAAGATGTTGGATGAAGAACTAAGTAGTCTACAGCAAAGGAACCCAATACATGGTCAGTTTACGTTTAAAGTCATTAATTTATGTTTCTCTGTAGCTGAAAAAAAGTTTTGCCTTATAATTGTAGCCTAATAAGGTCACTAAATGCGAACCGCGACTATAAACGCCGACGAAGAAGGAACCCGTGTCCTTGAAAATTTTTGGAATTGCAACTCAGAATGTAGAACATTTAACTTCTGTGAACATGATATTTGTACATTACAAGTCTTTATGTCAACGAAAAATACGCAAGGAAACCGTTGCGGTTAGTAGAATTTTATGAAGTCTGTAATTAATGTCACCCACCTACCATGAACGTGTTGTCGAGCTCTCAGCTACTTGAATCAAAATGTTGTGTACATACAAAAATAAATAACGCAACACAATAAATGATTGTTTAAATTGACCACAAAATGAGTACACGTGACTGTCTGAGAATCCAAACAAAACATTTTACCAACATTCTACCCTTACCTGTTGCTTAGTGGGCTCTGATTTAACTTGTCCATCAAAACGTGGAAGTGGAGTAGGATAACCCACTGGATAGCCTTAATTAGTTCCATCTTGATACTATATTGCAGTAATAATAATCGTTCATGAAAAATTGAGATCAATAACATTGAGTGACACGTGTCATATCTCATAAACTGTAAACTGTCATAGTTACACCATATGCTATTCCACACGTATCGTATAGGCGATTGGATTTATGCGCATTGCAATACACCTGGTACGCGTGCCATGGATATCTCAGTCTTGCGCATTACATTGTAGCTTAGTGCATCTCCGTGTAACCCGAAAATGCCTGTCTTCATTCTACTGTAGCAGCCGCGACAAATCATCATCGCTCAGTATTATAGTAGACGAAAGGACGAGTCGTAGTAGGCTACCGGATTCATCGGTCGGCGAAAGTGAGCCCATAAATGATTATTGCGTGTCTGTATGTAGCCTACAGCTGTTTTGGGTTTGCGTGGTCGTCCTGACGCGAATCCACAGACTGAGTTCTTACGTAGATGACACGTTATGTTTATTGTTCTATATATGACGTAATACGATAAGTGTTAGCGACAAATTCTCGGCACTAGGCCTCCTCAGTCCACTCACTACACGTGTGATGAAATAGATACTCCAGCACCAATGTTATATCATAGGCGTTGGGTGCCGTTCTCTAGGTAGACCGTCGCACCTTACTGTCCAACGGAGTTTCCTAGGGGGGAACAAGTCGGCCTGTTGCGATACAAGTGCAATACTGCAACACTGCTCACTTCGCAAACATCAGCGCGAGATTTCTGACAAGTTGACTGGATTCATTTCAGTTCTGCACATTAAAAACCGCACGATGATTAGCCTACTACAGATATAACCACGACCTGTGTTTTACACCAAGATATTAGTCTACAGCCAAGCAGTGAGATAATACAAACGGCATTCCTATTTAAAGCTCTATCGATGTAATGACTTGTTTTCGTAATTCATATGTTGTTATAGGAGTGAACTGTGCTACAAGTTCGTGTGCACGTCAACATTCTGAGAAGTCACAATAATTTCATCAACGACCATATCTCCTACAATTACTGTCAAAAAGACATTTTAATACGCGTAACATGTTTTAAATAAATGACATACGATGTGCATCGAAACTCCCAAGACGATCTCAGCTAACGGACATAGAAAATTATCCAGAAGTTCCACCGCACGAGTCATCCCGTTCAAGTGTATGAGGAGATGAACAAAAGAGGAGTGTGTATACCTCTGGGCCTCTGTATTCATTGTTATATTGTATGAAGTAAGCTTTTTTGTAGCAATTTCATATTAATATGTTGTTGTTCACATTAGGTTTCATAACAGGTTGTTCTGATTACTGTTGGCCATTACATAAGTTCGATTTACGCTTCACAAGTGAACCACACACGATGATACTACATTTACCTAACCATAGCGATCTGGTGGTTGTAAGTAAAGAGGTAAATTAGTCGAACAAATTGTTTAATGACATCTGTTGATAACCAAATTACACATAAATTATCAGTTAGATATATATAGACTTTCAACATCCGTCATAACCAGAAAAATTGAATAATAATAATGCTCATCAGTCAAATAAATCAAACGGTAGAATAATTAATCTGAGGAAGATTAAATTAATCTGAAACAATTTGGAAAAATTCAGATTTTTAGGAATGCTTTTTCCTAATGGTTGGGAATTCACGACATTTTGATTTTTCTCTAGAAATAACTGCATAACGTGACATAATTGCTTCCCCGCGCCAACCCCATAATCAAATTCTTCATATTCGGGTTGCCTTGACCAAGAAGAGCCCGAATTGTATGAACTAATACCAAAAATGTCTCGTCATTAATTTATAAATTTTGATATTGGAATCTTTCAAAGTGTTCAATTCCCATTAATCCCAACTGTCGATGGTAATACAATAATACGAAATGATGATAATTTTGAAACGAGTTATGAAATTTCAGCATATGCAGATAATTAAACTACGTGATTATCAATGATAACGACATATTTTCGACGTCGTGACGTTACCAAAAAATAAAAGGCTGTGTTTTCTCACGAAACCAAATAAAAATGTGCTCAAAATTGCAAAACCATCAGCGAGATGAGATCAATATCATTGCCAAAATTTCTTGTTTCCATTATCGATATTTTAAAGCTTGCCGAAACAACTTTTTTGGTTATGTTGTTAAGCAAATAAACGGCGTATGGCGCGTGAAAGCTTGCTGAAGTGGTTGTTGTGGTGAGAAAATTGTGTCATAAAAACCTCGCCGGATAATGTACTTTAAATATGATGAATGTAACGCAAATGCAACGCGGTAAATTGAAAACCTGATAAACGTGCGAAATGACGGTGCCGGTCACGTTTACATATTCAGGTTTACAAGTTGGGGCGAATCGGGCCCGCGGCAGTAATCGCGATTCTAATTGTACAACGACCACAGTATGATATGGTGACAGTTCAGTTGCCGACCAAATAATTCGAATATCGGGTTCTTAGCAGTTCCTGGTGGGAAATAGGTAGCCTAATGTTTTTCAATCATGGGCATCCTTATCAAGGTCTGGGATTACGTATCGTTATTCGTCAATTCCTGAGGATAGGTTCACACTATAGCAATGACTGGTGGTTCCATAAGCGACATCTCCCTGAATATTATTTTGGCGGACAAACGTTCTCCCAAGTTGTGTGTGATATCACTGCGGATGTATTGAGAGATCGTGACGATGAGCTTGACTGACTAACATCGTCTTAAACACGTATGGTGTCTGTACAATGTCGAAACCGTGAGAATCAGGAACATCCCAACCACATTTTCCAACAAAACAAATTCAAAGCGTAAACATTTCAATAATATTTCACTGAACACTGCTCGATCATCGCCAATTTCGTGGTCAGTGTGTCATATCTTTGCATATACATCCTTGCGCAAGGCGACGCGCTATTCCACGAAACAACTCGCTGTCGTCTAATGTAATAATGAATCAATTTCGATGATTATCTGGACATCATGATGCTGGAGCCAATTTCCAGAAGCACTTTGATACTTTGATGCGTCATTCAAAACTGTTTTTATCATTAGAAACTTATCAAATTTATCCTCCCAATCATCAGATTACAACAATCAATCAGCCACAATATCCCTTCACGCCGTTTCAAAGCGTGCTGAGCTCGGCCTTGAGATAATAAGAAACCAAAACGAACGATTATCGTATTTTATCTGTAAGTGTTGAAACGCTTCTGAAATCAACCTGGAAAAGAACAGCACTGCATGGCTCTCATCTTTTCTCACTCTGTCCCCGTTCCAACGTAAATCTACTCGAGATGACGGGAAGACTATTATTTTGAAGATTATCTTTCGGATCATGACCTTCCATAGTATTAAAGTACACAGAATATCTTTCGATATACGAGTTTGGATAAGATTATGAAATTGATGCTTGCTTTTGTCTTTCGTGGTTACACGTGACTGCAGAAAGGTCACCATTAGTTTTTATGGGATTGTTATTGAAAGATTTTAAAATAATGGTATAATCTCAAATTTCAGGTGTCATCCGATACGGCCTGGGATGTAGTTCTACAAGACAGTGTAAGTTTTGATGGCGCGTCGCTAAGGTGACAACATGTCAAAATATCGCCACAGTACACGCCCTCCTACAGTATAGCCTATACCCTTCAGTTAATATGAAATTCAACAGGTCGTTGACAGAATACTCTCTCTGTATTGCCATTGTCGTTGCCCATACGACTATATTTGTTGATGTTATGAACCCATCAGTCCATAGGGGATGACTTGTTACTTTACTTTAGGGATAGAGAGCCAAGGATGAAGTGTCTGCCTCGGATTGCATGGGTTCAACTGTCGGACAAGTCAAACATTCGAACATTTGTATTCATTGATACCTAGACTGGGATTCAACCATGCAGCGATATAAGGTCTCTCAGATGTCAACAATAAGTCGTAGGCCTATATAAACATGCTAAAATTGGCAACAATCGACAAAGATTACTCAACCCTCTATAGCCTACCCGATAAATCAACAAGACAAGTTAACAGCTTCGGATAGCGATATGTCAAGTAGCGAAAACAATATATAATGCGGACGGGTGACACATGACCTAACAACACAGACAACATCGTTTCTATGTAATGTGTATGAACAATGAACAGGTCAATGACATGACATACACATGAATATTGTTTATGATTAGTCATTAATTAAACAAACCTAGGCGACGCTGTGTTAAGGAAAGGCAAGCATGACACTTTCTCGTATCACCGATGTTGCTGCAGAAACCACTGAGTAGCCTAAGTGCAGACCAAATGCATGGGCTGCTCTAACTACAATGAATGAAATGAACTGTAAAACGTCAGTGTCGCACATAAATCTGCGTCTATGCTGCTGGTACGGAACTGAACCGACCAACACATTTCCTCTGAATTCAGACTCGACTTTGTTGAACCAAATCCTTAAGTGACGTCGTGAGAAAGATTATTTAGAAGGTATAGTCTCTTGTCTGTTCTGAAACAGTCTTTCTTCTCCTAGCGAAATGGACTGGAGTTTTAAGGTCCAAACACACCGCTAATGGTCACCGCGGCCATATTACCATAATCGTATAGCATAAAAGTAAAGGGAATACAAAAACCCACTACACTCATGAACAGGCTCGGTGGGTTGTTGTTACCATGCATCAATAGGCAGAGGCGTTTTCCTCTCTACAAACCGGACAAGGAGACAGCAGCGAAGCCAGTGGTTGCACTTCTAAGACAACGTCACCCCATCGCACTAACCCTACAAAGATGGCGCAATAGCACAGCAGCTGTAGCCTCATATCTCATAAGGTTTGTAGATAGACGCCTCTTCTCTATAATAGACCTTCTACAAATAAACAAACACATGCAACCTTGTTATGCCTCAAACAGTCGGAATGTTGAATCTCATGTTATTAGCGTGCGAGAATAAAGGATTATGTCTTATCTTACTTCCCGAAGACGCAAACGACTTTTCAACTTGATACAAAACACAATCACTTCGGGCAAAAATCGCTGTGGCTTACGAGCAGCGTGTTTTATGAAATGAGTTTATAATCACTATAAAGACGACCGGTTCTTCACAATATGCGATAAGATTTTTGTACAAGACAACGCATGTCCGATGCGTAAACAGAACAAGTCTTGATTATCCTGCGACGTGGGACCGAAAGCGATAAATGTCAAGCCTAATTTAAGTTCTGTTTGCATACTGTATGAATCATATGTAGATAAAATGATCATTTGTGAAATTTTTATTTTCCAGGGTTGTATGAGAACGGGATTCCATTAAACTACGAATCGAACAATATAATGAACTGGCCGACATCGCACCATCACAAACAATAAAGGTATGAAATACACTACATATATCTTGTAAAGAAGATCACATGATCTGAATCTTCACCTGATGAAGGAGCTCCGAAAGCTAGTGAATGTTTTAATTCTCAATAAACTGAGGCTGGACGCTAAATCTGTGGTGATCTTCTTTACAATATCTATTGATCGTCCGCCATCGGCTCCACTCCACTATTCACTATATATCTTATAAGATTCGATGACACATCAACGGTTGGTGTCTAGAAACGCCACTTTTATGCAAATCGGGGTAATCATGATGGCACTGGGCATGGTGATTTCGCAGATAGATTGACACCTGAAGTCCTTATTGACGCAAAAACGGTGATTGACAAAAAGGTCGGTTTCCCGTATGGATATTGAAGAGAGGTGATGCAAGACGGCTCAGTTTGGCACCTTCTTGTCCAGAAAGTCGCAGCTAAATCCGTGGTTCAGTCCGCTGTGAATGACGGGAAGTGCCGAAGGAGGAAGCCCCTCCTGATGCCACGACACTAGGATGCTGTCTCACTGGGTGGATTATACTCAACGGCACTGGATCGCAAGATCCAGTCATGCTTGGACTGTATGCTATATAAAATTATCGTACGTATTTGATACAACGATGGGTAGTTTGACGAACCATAAATGTACTTAAACGGTCGGTCATTGGCTTTGACTTTGTAAACAATATCCAACCTATATTTGGCAAACGTGTTATTTTTGAGGCGTGTGAATTGTCACTGCAGCATTTCCAAGTTATCAGTGTGGCCATAGTATACCGCGTAGAAGTAGCGAGTATTTAACGCAAAATGAAGCACACCATCACGATGTTCTTGTGATCGTCGAGGTAGGCGCAAAATTTAATGCGATCATATTGAATCATGCTGGTGGTAAATCATAGACACCCGAACTTCCCACGAGTGATTAAAACCACTGAAAATTTGTGAATGTTCGCAAAATAAAAATAAAAAAGTATAAGAGTAGGCCTATAGGCGTTATTCATTTCTCGTACTGTAATTGGAATTTAAAAAAGAACGGTCTTAATTCCGCTGAAAACCATTGAAGCCATGAAGTATACTCGGTTCTTGTTGCCTTGAGTTACATAAAAAGTGTTATTCTGCTTAAAAATATTTGTATGTTGTGATAAGTTATACTAATAACCGTGAATGTTATAAAACCAGTGGAATCTGCGTCAGAATCGCAGCATATGGGAGAAATTCTAAAGTGAAGCCACAAAAACAAATTATATATCGTATCTCGTTAGACTAAAATCATGTGCATTTTCTTAGATGTCGATACTAGCCATTTTATGCCGCCTGACAAATCAGATGATTGATATACTTGTAAACAAATGCCGGGGTCAAATGGTATTCACCATAAAGCTGTTGTTGGTGCGCAGTGCGATACGTCAGTGTTGAAAAATATTTTAAACTGTATCACACCGATGATATTACACGTCAATTTCCGTACGGAAATTGAATTACAACTTTAGACTTTACTCTTTGCATGCGTGTTAATATTTGTGTAGGAGAAATGGCTTCATAGTTTATCTTGAATTGGAAGACATACTTCGGCTTGTTCATATGACTTTCTACCTTTGAAAAATTGCCGTGAATATACATGCACGATACCTGGAGAAGTAATTTCACGAATCAATATAATCTAAAGTATATAGTCCCACAGGAATAGCAAGTCTAAATCATTATGACTGCTACAACAGATATATAGGTTGGTAAATATGATACAAGGTGACAAATTCAACACATAAGTTTTCGCACTGCAAGCCAGCCAGTTCCACTGTTACAGTTATACATAATCTATCAATTTGTTCACTCAGGTACTTCATTATTTCTAAATCAAATATATTCCGTTTGCAATGACATAGAAATTAATAGCAAGATGGGATTATGTGTCTATTCGCAAGTCCAATTGCAAGACCCTCTACAGTACATAGGTTCACGTTTGGCTTACATCCCAATTACCATGGGATCGCGATATTGGATAGCAAACCCGCGCTGATTTGGGATTTGGAGCACCTAACAACGCAACGTTGATCGTGTGCCCTGACGAATTACCGGAACTGACTAGACACCGCTTATGCAGGCTGGGGAGTAAAGATTAGCTGGACCGACTGGGATTTTAGTCGATTCGCTTGCATTGTGCACGAGAGCAAGAGATAGGTCATCTAATTGGACTCTTTGTGGAAGTCACTGGACCAGAGTTCGCTATTCATCTTTTCCATGATCGACGAAATCGTATCTGAATTGTTCACGATGATTGACTCCGAGCCACGAAACGCATATTACAAAATGATATCAACACCAGCATATCTTATTACCCCATTTTTCTTACTTAGTGGTAAAAGCCATGACTACCGGTGACCGCCAATAACAATAACAGCTACCGACTGTCAATGACGTATATACGTTTACGGTATACTAATTAAGCAAGATCCGGTATTCATCATGTCATGGCAATAAATCACAACGATTCGTCTAAAAGAATTGGATAAGTTTTGGGTGATTTCGAGTACGCGTAAACGATTGAATCATCAAGAGTTTACAGGAAACTGGTGTTTGTCGTATAGTCTAAGATACGGCGTGTAACCAAAGCGACCGTGACACAAAGGAATATGTGAATCATCAATACACATACTTCAAATATCGCTCCCATGTATATTTACCGGAACATAGGTTCGATGATATTTATATATATATATATGTTTTGGACTCCCCGATTTTTTTTTATTGTAGTGAGATATTTGACGTTAGCAGTTTACTAATACCAAAAGCACCACTCAATTTGTAATCCTATAACTCTGAATTATTTATCGACACGTAATAGTTTGATGTTGCAAAGTTTTCGAAAGTTGAAAGACGGCCGACTTGAAAAATATATCGTCAATGATGATTTATCATATGCCTTGATCCAATCTACACCACATCAAGGCATTTTTCATAACATATCTCAGAAAAATATACTTGCAAGGGTGTAGACCTACAGTGAAATTTTGACAGTTTCGCATGACGATACGCTCTATTAACCGCTTCATAACCAGGAAATTGTGAATTTCACCTGATATTCCGGAATGTGATATCGTAGAACAAGGTTAATCACTATCATAATATAATTATGAACAGGAATTTATTTAGGGCGATAACGTCATTGGCACAAATATATACAACGTAACAATATAATTGGTTTACCAGCGCAAATTTCCTGCATGCGTAACGATTATTTACCAGTTACCAGGTATGGCTCATGCAGATATAGATTGGTGTCATAAAGCATTTAACGTTTTTGCCATGAACACTCACATTGTAGAAGCGTTGGAAATATTTGTCGCTCGTCGGAGACTATAGAAAATTATGTGGGAAAACTTTTTGCAGAGTTTCTATCTTTCCATGGAGATGGAAAATATTTTTCTATAGTCAAGCAATGGGGTAATGTAGCTATGGATATTCGTCATATCAGTGATGTAATAGTTTTTGCACTCAAACAACTTTCTTGGCTTTCTTTCATTCTTTCTTTCTTTCACTATTTGGTGACCGTGGCTTTAACACCGAATACCTGTCCTTGACAGCATCCCCCGCATTTACTAAGGCATTAGAGCCCTGTATCAGGGGAATCCCATTCTTGTCCGTTGACATACATCAGCACAGTCTGAGCGTGCAGATTGGGAAGTGCCGATGGGGGCTGTGTCGAATGACACATCTACCCTTCTCATTAAATGCCGGGACTCTGCCAGCGTTACGCGGATACCAACCTACGGAATTGACATGCAGACTTGGTGGTTTCAGTACAAATTTATATGTTAAGAATAGTCGTTCGGCTACTCGCGAATAAACTCCAAGTCTGTTGCATGTATACATGGCATAGATAGGAATGTATCGTGTTGGCCATGCAAAGTGGAAACAGACAAAACACAGTCACTATCCAGTTGATTTCTGATCTTTTGTTGAACACAGCATCCTATTACCACAACCTTTAAATGCCAACGTTTAGGAATCTATTACGGAAGCTGAGAAAGTGGGTTAGCCCCGTAGTTTTTTTATGGATCTAGATATCACTATGAAGACGCAACTTACTCAACAGTAACGAATCAAAACTTCCCGTATATATTTAGAAATATGCAATGTCCTGTAGGTGATAACAATCCCGGTCACATAATGAATCACCGGAAGATAAATCAGCCACCTTCCGATATCAAGTTGCGGTTCTAACACGTCTACGCAATGTCGTAAACAACTGTGAGTTACTCTTTCTATTTACTGTATCGATTGGAGGAGTTCCTGTCCCACGACGGCCTTTTGTTATATTTTGCATGCTTGAAATTTTTGGCAGTCTATAGACGATCAGTTAAGGGCTACGCGGGGAGTATTCAATTGTCTTGCGATATGGAACACTGCGGAGGCGTAAATCATCAGTTGTTTGTTTGTTTATTTGGAATTTATGGCGTTTTCAACTACTAAGGTCATTTAAGCCAGATCAATGCTTACACGGTATACGTGTCAATACTTCCAGTTTATAGCCCGGATCACTATTACATCCACGACTCTCCGCACTTCCCCGAAACCGACTGCCAGGCAGGGCAAGAAACGGATACCAATTTTTAAGTCTTCGATTTGACTCGGTCGGGAATTGAACCCGGATCCTCCCGATCAGTAGGCGGACAGTCTAAACCACTCGGCCAACTGAACGGTGAGTGAGATGTTTTGAGAACCCTGCTACTCGTTGTTATTGGTTTCTGTATTTATCATCAAGAAAAGGATTTATTGCGCGAATTACTCTTTGTGGATTAGATCCCGGGACATAACAATCACCATAGGCCTACTCCCCACATCACATGTCATGACCACATTCCAGAATCAATCCAACCATCCTGCCATAAATTTCGACAAATATTGGTATAACAACACGACCTGTAACATTACTTGAAAAATTAGACTCGGAATCTATAATGATTTGACCGAAAACGGCACCGGTTACATAATTACAGTTGATCTGAGAGATTCATGCATACCACCTATGCAAAATTACACCATGTAAATGCCCTGGATTGGTGCAATATGGCAGAAATGTAGTGCGAAACGGAAGTTCCTATAGATGTATACAAAACAATCTTTTGAAGACAAAGAGGAAACTCGGAAAGTGGAAAAAATCTACCTGGATCTGAATATCAATCTATCCGGATACGTGATTGGATTCGAAGCACAACACATTCCCCTATTTAAAGTACTGCATATATATATAGAAACAGCGGGCAGTGGCATGTCTTTTCGAACCTTCACGATCGAGCTAGAATTGGCTAAAATTACTCAAAGAAGGAAGTGTTTACGCTCAATAGCCCAACATATATAAAGTTGGATAACTCATGTAGACAACCTAAAGAGTCAGCTAGGATAGATCTTAAGAGCAAAACTTAGAACATAAAACATCCCCGTGTTTTGTGCCTTGTCGTAATAACACGAGAGATGATGATTTACTTACTTTATATTTAACTATAGGCCTACATGTATAAAGGGAAAGGGAAATTTTGAAGACTTTACGTGAAGTTAGTCGGAAGATTCATCAAAGCTGTGCTGTGAACATTCATCAACTCCACGATAACTCTGATGTCATTAAGATTTTATTTACCCCAGTCCGGTGCGATTCTCCCATTTCTTTGAATAGAAGAAAAGACATTTAGTCGACCGCAACCGAAACACTGAAGATTCATTTCTCATTTATGGCCAAGTTTTCAGATGAGTGGACTTCAAGTAGCGTAGACGGCGATGTCCCTGCCATTCTTGTGCAACGTCAAGACTCTTATAAGTTCGAGTTCATTCTTAAATATCCTTAACTGAGTCAGAATTGTGTAGGCTACTGTGAATGACTCACATGTGGGTAGATACTTTGGACTTCTAATAAAAGATGGTTCTGGCTCTAAAAGACTAGCAACTAAAATGTGGTAACTGACTTAATCAAATTAATTTATCTTTGATGTCACTTTGATATGGGTAGGCATTCATGATATGATATATTGATGATATGTGAACTACCGGTATCATGTAAGTAAATTTCAATCTCAATTTCCTGTCGCACCCTAATTTTAACAACGGTGACTATATTTGCGGACATTCCTATTTTCCAGTGTGGCTTTGTTGTCATTGCACACTGAATAAACAATATTGGGATAATTACTTTGACACTTGTAACACCGTAACACTCGTTATTCAGCACATACTTCACTTTTTGTCAAAAAGCCTGTCGTGCTTAGCAAATATCTCTCAAAAAATGCTATTTTCTGTGTGTGAAACATTAGGGTCGAGACATCACCGAAAATTGTGTGTCGCGCGCCCTGTTCTAATATTTGAATAGAAAAAGTATTGTTTACAATACAGTATAAATGAAAGAGAACCTGTTCCGAAGTGCGGAAACCGATCCACATCTCTATGTGACAGAAAATTTACTGTGAGAGTGATTCATATAACAATTTGTCTATTTAGATCGATTTTAATAATTCCGTTTATTTATACAATTTAGAGTCTAATTGAATTATACCTGAATTGAATTGAAGATATACTGTGAGTTGGAGTGATTGCCTTGAATTGCGACACGATTCCGTTTAGATAAGGGAGAAATGTCGGTCAATTTATAAACTCGTCGCAACAGTTGAGGGGAAGACTTGTACCATTTAGGGCGTTGTTTACGTTTTGTGAAAATATTGATCTCTTAGATTGAAGCGCTTCTCATGTATGACCTTTTTGAAATGTTTTGTCTTGTGGGCAAGCCTTCCTACAGAGTATAGATAATCAAAATAAGCGGAAGGGGAACAAGGTGTCAGTAATTTAGATTTCGAGATTTCCATGCTGTTCTAGAAGACTTCTATTCTCCTAAATATTCTTTTACCAAAGGATGGTTTGTTTGCTTGGACGTATACGCCGGATAAGGTGCGCGAATTTCCGATCATCCCCTTTCCTCGAAAAGTTGTGCTGTCGTGTGGCATTATGTATAACGCTATCGTGACGAATCTTGGCTAGACCACCAAGCCGGGTCTTGAAAGTAGGGCTATACGTAGCGTCTACAAACGGTCGCCCGACAAGCGAATTACTGAAAATAGGAAGTAAAATTACATAACTACCGCCGTGAGAAAACGATCGCCTATCTAAGCACATGAAATTTCGCTTGGGTTCCCGCTTAGCCGCCACCGATTATCTTGTCACGAGACCGCCGTCGTTACGTCACGTGACTAGAAGCGACGGCGACGCGTCAGTGATCGACTCGTCGCCCCCTAGTTTTGAGACGGTAGTATTCACGAAACATCTGTCAACAACTTGCAACAAGTAATCTGAATCATCACGTAGACTTATACCTGACTAGTTTCGTAATCACGAAACGTTGCAACGGGTATGTCTGAGCTGCGCAGGGTACGCACATGATGCTCGAATATTCAGTGTGTCATGTCGCATCCAGCGATTTTGTCTTAGTTTGGGATATTTTTCTGAGAGACAAATCAAAAAGCAGCGAAACCCCAGCCCATCTCACGTTTCCACGGAGGAGCTCTACTAAGAAACCGCATTGTCAAAGCTTATAGTATCTCTTGTAAACACTCGCTAATTAAGACTAAGCAAATAGACCTCATGAAACCTGGATGTCCCTACTTTAGCTTCACAACTCTATACACAACTCTCGTATTGTCACCATCCCTATATCTGTAGGAATATTGTGAATAGCAATGTCACACAGTTTGAACAGAAATTCAAAGCCCGAAATTTCAGATCGAAGATTGATCAAAATCATATCAAGGCCAGACTAATGTTCATTCGCGTTCCCACTATTCTGAACATAAGGGTATGCAAACTTCAAGTGGAAGGAGATGTAAGACAGTAGCTATTTAAAAGCTAATTTATCAATCAGCGCGGGTTCCCAGCCAGCCATCGGCGTTGGCTGCGAATTAGCGTCTTGTCATTACGTACAACACAGCGTTTCATCGTAATAGCAACATAGGTACTATACGCGCACACACTCAGTTGTAAGGTGGCGTTAATCCAATATCAATTACGTGGGTAGACAAAATATGACGGACACTAGAGACACCACGTCCAGCTTAATGCTTTGTACGTCTATCGACGATAGATTTGCGGTGAACTCGGAACCTTTTATACTCAACTATACCTTGTAATCAACAAATTCCACACATCATAATCGTGACTTCGCACTCTCTCCCCACCAACCTTGGAAAAACTTGTTGGCCGTGAAAGTATATGCGGATGATATTGCCCGGCATCATGGGTTGCTATTTGAAGTGAGATTGTAAACATGGAAGGGATAAACAAAGTATGTACACTTCATCAGATTTCGTTGAAGTTATGTGAACGAAAGACTTGAAATATTCTAAACAATATTCTAACTCGATTTGAAAGCTTACCGGCTTGAGTTATAAGATATTGAACACAATAGTATGGGATAATATGGCATCAGAAATATCACGGAGATCGATTTTCCTGTAACCCAAAGATTTCCGATAACAAAATTCGTACATGTTAATCAAAAACAAAAACAAATGCCCATCTAACTTCCGCATTAAATTAGGTAAGCCAGGTACTGAAATTTGAGACATGAGACCCCGAAATATCGGACATGAGATAGACGACCAAGAAAGTACACCAAGACCATAAATTCATCCATGTTATATTAAAATTAATACCAATATGGTGTCATCTCAATTCATTCATCACATAATCATTAAAAGCCTTAAAACAACAATAGCTCAATTCCTTGTGACGAGTATTCCTTGAGTCATATTGACCTCCGATATGGTAATTTCCAGTGTGTTCATTTATCATCGCCCCAGCTGTTTCGGTACATCAAAGTGTTAACGGTAAGGGGAAAGAGAATATGTGTATGAGTTTAAAGGTATATAAATTAATATCAAGATTCTACATTCAACCCATCATTACATGTTTGACTGGCCGTAAAGCAAAGAATGACCAAGGCTGTAGTAAATGATAGCACCTGAACAGGATCATGTATTTGTATAAGTGACTTTTTATCCGCAGTGACTTTTATGTATTGTCGACTCATGAAATTAACTCTGCCTTGCTCCTTCCCACCTGGTTCTCCAATTTCTCATGAAAGGCGGCGAGCTTTATTTACTATATGAACGGGTGCACAAATCGACCTTTATGTGATATCCCCAACGCAGGTCCCATTGCAAAGATGCTAGTAATGGTTTAAACAAAGGGGCCTTTGTTGTGTGTGAATGGAGACGGTTTGCAAAGCAAAGTTATTACACTATTTAGCAACTGAAGAATTAAACGATCTTGCCCACCCACCGCGGCATTGATCAACGACTTATTCTTTACCTATTTTCTTGTTTATCTTTTCAGCAATTACGATGATCCAACACGATGGGAAAAGCGCGAACACGTAAACAACGTTCCTAGCAATTTCCATCAGCACATAATCAAGCAATGCCACGAATATATTATTATTAGTAGCAAGCTAAGTTAGTTTTCAGCTATGTTGGTCTTACCCCTCAGATTCATAAGTTTCACGTTTGCTATTTGCAATCTCCTCGGATTGGTTGCGACGCTTTCCCGTGAACAGTCCGTAAGCAAAACCACTCAACATTTGTTATTGATGCCGCTTTCCGCACGCAACGAGTCGTTTTATAGACGTTTTTGTGGTGACGGTGTTTATTTTCAACCTATAGAATAAGCGTCAGAAATTGAGTGTAGGATGGCACGACCGTCATCACGTGATATATATTGAGAGTCTCGCACAGATAGCGATTGGCTAAATATTCCGTGGTTTGATTCTGTCAGCGAAGCATAATGTTTCAACGTTTCTAGTTCGTATTTCATCAATTCCTTTGCACCTTGGCATTTGCTCGCACAATGCAATGCAAGTGTAAACATAGCAATCATGCATCTCTCGCGATTGTAAGTAATTACGTCATTCAGCAACTGTTTAATCGGCTTTGATTTGGTCATATCTGTATCATTACGCGGTTAGGCGTCTATCAACGCACCTTGATTTCTTTCAGGTAGAATATTTTAATGAGGCGATTGAGTTGAATAATTAATAGCGCAGGAACAAGCATATACTTGAAACGGACTTTAGTTAGTTAGTTACAATTGAATACCTGGGCAGGTTCAAAGTTGAAAGGATAATCAGTTGCCCTTGAGAGTTTTTGAATACCAAGAGAGTGCTGAATAAAAGCTTATCCAATCTACACTTTCTAACTTTCTGTTTTTTTCTGATCTATTGGATATCCATTCGCACCCCGACAGAATTACCAGATTGCATCGCTAGCTTGCGATTCGCACCTTTTGCACGCTTTATTTCTTTTCCCCATCCACAAATATGTGAAGTGTAAGACCACCGCGAGTTCAAGTTTTATTGATGGTTTACTAACCACAATGCTTTTGAAACCTTGACGGTATCGATATCAATCAATAACAGAAGCTTCTGAGATGAATAGCATGACTTTCAATGCGGGTAAAAAAGGCATTGGCCGCACTTGGCGTCATTGCAAGTAAGGGTGCGGGGAAATATAAAAGCTGTGACGTATTTTCTGACTTACGACGACTTTCACGACACCCGAATTCCCGATCGCGATTTTCAACGAGATTTCCCCTATTATGTCAAATTGCACGTAAACCGTTACGTGGGGGGGAAATTGCGTCATTTCCATGTTGTGACTGCCAGTTTTAGCCTTTTATCAACATCATTGACCTTCGTGGGTTTTAAAAGAGGACCTTTGACCTTGTACAAGGCTCTGCAATTGTTGAATGCTCTTCATAATATAGCAGAGAGTTTTCCGTACCAATTCTGAATACCGGACATATTCAAATTTCATCCTGCTCGATAAAAGAGATACCTAAGGAAATCCGATACTATACAATGTGATGTTATGCACATTTCGTCATTCATCTCCAGCGGTGCGCTGGTGCACCCAGAGTTGGAAGTGCTATAAGTTGAGATTTCAGAGCGGTTTCTGGTAAATAAAGGCCCTTCTAAACGTTTCGTCATTGCGGGAGATCGGATCATGTAAAAACCGAGTATGACATCATTTTATCCGAGCTACATCCCCGGAATTCCCGTGTTTGTTTAGAATGACTTGTACCGAACGTCATTACTATAAACCTGTTCAAACAAATTCTTTGAAGATTGCGACACAGAGTTGGGGTAGTCGATGTAGCACACGACAACCGATCTCATCATTCTAATACCAAGATGCTTGTACTGGCAGCAATGATAGCTCACATCAGCTGGCTTGATGCGACAGCATGGCGTAAAATGGCACGAGTTCACAAAGCGTTGTTAACAGGAACACTTCCGGTATGTTCAAATGATGCTCTGCTTTACCGGCCTCGTCTAAATATCCCAACTCGGAGTGTAGACTGTAGACTTATAGGCCTATATTCTCCAATAGCAGCGCTGGCACGAATGAATAGTATATAGCGGTTGTGAAAAACAAATTTTAAAGCAGTTTTAATCTTCTAAGTATTCACAGCGCTTGATGAAGTAACTGAGTGCGTCACGCAAACGGTCGTAAGACGATACTCGATCGCGGAAATTTAGTCCCGCGCTACCCACAAGTAGAGCATCGCTATATCCCTAGGTGTCAATCAGGAACTTTTCCAGCTAAAACGCTACAGGGCCTTTAGCACTGTACAACACGTTAGATAAATCGAAGTCGTGTCACAAACTCGCCTCACTTGTATTTGTTATTGCTGATATAGAACGGAATCGAGCATGAATTCGGCACCTGTAATTGAACGCGATATCAGAGAGCGATGATGTTTATTTAACTAATTTGCGGTCAACCGTGAACAGACCATTACGTCAGCGAACGAAAATACACAAGATTCCGCGACAATTCAACAAGCGCCTAACATCAGATAATACGCTAAAAATCTCAAACAGGGTCTGTATTGCTACAGTGTTAGAATTTACATAGGACAAAGCGACAGACGTACACGCAGATTGACAAGTTATGATTTACATCAAATTTTGTGAATGTAATATCTTTGACTACAGATCTGAAAATGGACCGGGTAACCATGAGAATTGGAAGGAATGAAGATCCCACATCAAATGTATTATACATCACAGGCTCAAAGCTTGGGAAACACGCCCCCGAAATCGGCGAAACAACGTACATCTGTGTCATTTATAATACAATAGGATCACTCAATTACGAGTCTTGACCGTCCAGTTGGCCGAGTGGTTCAGACTGTCCGCTTTCTGATCGGGATTTTCCGGGTTCGATTCCCGACCGAGTCAAATCGAAGACTTTAAAATTGGTATTTGTTCCTTCTCTGCTTGGCAGTCGGTTTCGGGGAAGTGCGGAGTGCGGTTGTTGTGATAGTGATCCGAGCTATGAATCGGAAGTTTTGATACGTGTAACGTAAGCATTGACTTTCAACTATTCCCCACCAAGATATTGATTGGGAGTCGTAGTTGACGGTTAATCGAATACAGAAGAAAACATTCCGCTACAGTACTCACGTCTAATTTGAGAAGTTTCCGAAATCGTGCTAGCATCGGAGCAAGAAAAAGAAGAAAAAGGACAAGAGAAAATAGTCACGCCTTTCTTGACGTACAAGCAAGGAGGACGACTTTTAACCTTCTGGTGTTCATATTTGTTCCTTCGAAATCCATTTCTACAACACTAGCGATTATATTCCCACGTAGTCTATTTTAAGAAAGGCAAGAACAGGCGTAGTTACGCTCGTACTGCCCACGGTCGTCAGCAAAACACAGTGTCAGGTCGACGACGACATAAGTGGAATTACGCATGTACTACAACAAAAAGACACAGGCATTATTGTACGGCTATATCCGACAGGTGTTTTCACGCTGTTAAAATTACTTGTTTCTACGATGGAAACACGAGAGATTCGGCCAACATGCTTTGTAGTGTAAAACAACAAAGAAATAATTACCATGGCGCTTGCAGGGAGGGTAATTAAATTTATAGCCGCTCCAACGGCGTCAATGGCTTCAAAAAGTCATTCGATGGGAGAGATGTTGAGGTCTTATCTAATTGGGGGCAATTCGTCTCTGCTTTCGCAAACCATTCAAACAAGCATGATGATACCGCTCAAGCACGCACGATTTCGATGTGATCTTTGCACCGGGTGGCATATCCGTTCAAACCACTTAATTAGCCCGGACGATTACCGGCGTTTGACGCTTTTCGTTTTCTATACGCCCAATACACGCGTGAAGTCGGGATGAGAATGTGGGCAGGCTCTGCACTATATTGCCATTGCGCAGATCGTCAAGCAGGAACGTAGCGCGGTCGGGATTCGGTCCTATGACCTGTATTGAGGTCTTAATCAATACATGACGAAATCTGCAATGCAATGCTCCGGTAATAATTTCTGGTGATGGCCTAGTAAAGAATATGAAACTTGACAGGGTAATCAACATGTTAAAAAACAAGTCTAGTTTATAGAGTACCCGTGCGCTCCCTGACACCGCGCTCAGTCTCAGAAATCGCGACCATCCGTTTTCCGTGTGTCCAGGCAAAAATCCGCTGATTAAGCGCTCTACAAAAGCCATTTGTCATACATAGCCTACGTTATCAAAGTGTAGTCTAGAGTCTAGACCATACGGACGGCACAGATGGCTGAAGTAATGAAGGACAAAAGTACAATTGCGTGTGCGTAATATGAGAAACAGCTGTGTATATTGTACTTAAACTATATGCAGAAAGGCCTTGGCTATACGTTCTGGTATTAAAAAATCTTCTATGTACTTATTAGCACATTTAACCCGACGTCGTGTACTTATATCTCTCAATATCGTTAGAAAGTACAATAGAAGCAACTCTCAATTGTAATAAACCATCACTCGTCAATACAAACGATAAACTTGAATGACAAATGTGTATAGGTCAGGGTTTAGGTCGTATAAGTTTATTACAGTCTAAGAGGCGTGCGTAAGTCGTGACCGGATGGTTGCAAGTAATATTTTTCGGTTCATCTGACAGTTTTTGAAAGAGCTAGCAATTACATAGGAGCAGCTATTACAACGCTTCAGAATCGTTTGAAGAATAATTGCCGGAACAGGCTCGTGAGAAAATGACTCTGTAATCGTTTGTAACACTTAAAGCTTTTCAATTCATGGACGTATCAAAAGAACGGGAAATATAACACGTTCTAAAGATTTAGTGGCTTTCAGCACTTGAATTGAGGCGAAAGTAGGACTTTTCTATACGCATTTGAAAACCGATTTCTAAGTGTCACAGAAAAGTCTTAATTCATGGTAGAAAAGCAAAGTTGTTTGTCGCTATAATTTCAATGATTCATCCATTCTTTTTCTTAATTCTAGGAACATAGAAACTTAGCTAGAAATATTAATCTGCAACTGTTTAATTCTACAGTTAATAAAACTCGCCCATAACAGGTGCGTGCATATGAAATATGAAATATGTTCAACAAATACAGTAATTAGTTAGAAGGTATAATGGAACACCTGAGTGACTATGTACAATATATACTTTTTTCTCAACGCTAATCTTATCTTGTACAACCAAATGACATAAATATTGGGCATAAGTATCAGAATAGTCGGTTTCTCGATGAAAACAGCCATTTTCGGTTCAGATTCAAGGTTTCCTATACCCCATCTAGAGTACATTTTGGGAGAAATAACCTCGAGTTCTGACCCGACGGCCTAGCACGATATCAATTTGTAGCTTCAATTTCATATCATCAAGTGTCCAACATCGAACGAGATTGAAAAAGAATGCAATGATCTGGTGGAAGGGAAAATCTGTTTCCATCAGTCAGCATAGATCTTTCTACTGCTGTTGCAGCAAGGCAATTGGACTTTGATTGGCATTATAAAAGTCGGTAAGGTGTTAGTATGATCTTCAAAACGAGAGTCGGTAGCGAGTGTGGCTTTGCTATTATTACATCCTATTATGACCACCACACGCCTTCACTTATGATGACCATGAACTGCACGTTACTAGAATCGTTTAGAACCCATTCCCACCTGGATATACATCGCTCGAACACACGTATCTTCATTTCACGGCGAACAATAATTTTCCCGTTTTACGTACTATTCCAGCTGTTCCCTCAGGTTAAAGGTCAAGTAGTTGACGGCTACAAATAATTACGTTATTAATCACAAATTCTTTTGGCAAGATACCAAGCGTGTTCAAAACAACGGAGCGGTTCAACTTGGAAGGTTTCCATGACAAGTACTTCCTAGAACGACCGACAAACCTCAGGTGCGGTTCAAAGGTCATGTGAACACAATGAGCTTATCCGAGACTATTTGGCTTGTATTACAGATTTTCTTCCGCTCACTGTATAAAGATTATACACTTCCTCAAGACATCTACTAAAAGATGTAATCATCCTTGATATGTGCAAGTAAATTTCATCGGAAATTCGCCATAAACCTTAAAACAACAAAGTCGTCAAAATTGGGTGACTTTGGTGGTTATTTCTGAAATGTTTAGAAATTCACCAACCTGAATATCTTAAACAAATTTTCTATTCCAGTATCAGAAACTTTACCCAATTACTTGTGGCACAGAGTAAATTAATCTTATACACCAGAAATTGTTATCGTTCGAAACTATTATTGTTTGGAAAAGCACTTTCGATATGAACATTTTGAAGGCAGTCTGTGTGTTTACACATAAAGAATATTTTAACAAAAAGAGCACGAACATCCTGTTTACACAAAAACACGCTTACATAAATACCGCTAAACTTCAGCACCAAGTATGAAGTATACTGTATATATACTAATACAACATTCTATAATGTGGAAAAAGAGAAACTCTTGATTATGTTTTTAGCTGTTGTCGACTTAAAATCTTGTTTAGACCTTCAACTAGCTTCATAACGACTTTAGTTTTGTGAGCAGCATACAATCTATATCGAGAAATTTCATCATAGTAGACACTCGGTCTGATTTCAACCGTAATTATTGGCTAGACAAGTGGTTAATATCTCGAGGCTGTTAGATAAGTTGCACGATTGTGATTGCGCACGCACACAACTTAGTACTACTATTATCGTAAGTAATTCGTTGAATTAATTAGTGTTCAAACTAAGGACGTGGCACTTAGCGACCTCAAAGTATGACTTACGCATTACCTTGAACTATCTGCATGCTGTCAAAAGCAAAAGAATACTATGAATCATATTACGTGTGATACCGAGTGAAACACAGCAGCAATATCATCAGTTGTAGTTTCATCTATTAAAACATATTGGCACTTTTTCAGTCTCGATGCATCATTAATGTTGACATGATTTGTAAACGTTGCTGATATATAGATATTAGACTATAGCACAGGGGTAGTCGAAAACAATGGCGGTGATGTGTTGCACTAACATATACCGTACCGCCGCGTGATGATCAGACTTGATGACCCCACGGATGCAGTATCGATTGTCTTTGCCGTTCGCTATGAATCAAGGTTCCATTCCCATCCTCCCTTTCTCTATGATAGCGACGCAATATGAAAGCCTTCTTCCACTTCCGTATGCTAAATGATGTTGGTGCCACACCCGCCTGCACCCGCTTGCAAATTTTAGTCATAAAGAGCTTTCCAATACCCTCAGCATTCTCTGCATGGTAGTGTTATCGAGTAAAGGATGGCGCTAAAAGAGTGTCAATATGTACGGTAGAAAGCGTATAGCCTATAGCCGGAATCAACCTAGATCATCGTGAAGCCAAAAATCAAGTCCATGTCGCTACGCAGAAAATTACCCTATAGTATACTTCAATCTATATGATTACAAATCCGCCCGTAAGGAAGTACTTTTGCGAGCAAATAACGATGTGGAACCATGCCCTTGCGTTATAATTAACTGATAGGTATAGTCTCTTGCTTCCTAGTAGCTTGATACCACGTTTGCCCTAAATTTAACCCATTGTGAGAGGTTCCGTAAATCTAATTAGGCCTTACGGAATGAAAGTGTATGAGCTTAACTGTAAGTTGTGATAATGATAACGAGTATAGCTTAATCACATGGGTACTTAGGAAAGTTCATAGGTTATGGGAATGTCTTTCAGGTTGCGGGTTGCGGTGAAATTACAAGTTGCCAACAATGATAGTGATCATATGATAATGATATAGTCACAAATGGCCAAATCATTTCGTACATTGGCACTGTACTGTTAACTATATTGGTTGGATTATGGAGTTGGAAATACCGCTTTTAAAAATGGTTCAGGTGTTAACACTATATACCCATTCGATACTGCGGCGTTTCAAAGGTGATTTGAGAAAATTTGCTTATTTCAGCAATGGCATCGAAATGAGCGTAAGCTTTGATTCCGGGTAGCCTGGTAAAACATCGATGATTAGTGTCACGCCCAAAGCACGCACTAAATGAGATTTTATGAAAAGAGATTACGTTGTTCGCCTCAAGCAGAATGCAATATCACCAACAATTTCACCGTTGTCGAATCTCAACATTCTCCCACACATCAATGCGACGTGCAACACGCTTGACCTTGCATTTACGTCCCGTAGACAACTGTAGTGTTTCGTATTTGATCAAACAAATAAAATTCTTGTTAGAAATCGTAAACATAGGGCGACCTAAGTGACATATTTCACTTTAATAAATGATGGGACATCAACGCTAGATCGTAGCACAAGTGCACAAATGTGTAAGGGACCGCAAAGGTTGTATTATCCTTTGTGATAAGTTTTCAGGTATTACAAAACGCTTTGATAAATAATCACATCAAAAACACTGAACTTGATTTTTCAGCACCTTGAAATACGATTATAATCAGAGTGAACGATTCTCAAACGGTGGGTGGCCAGATTTGAAGGTAAGGTTTATCAGGTAACTTGTCATTCACTCCAATTCGACAAAGCCTGTGATCTTCCCCTCCGGGAAATCTAAATCGGCGGAATTAGGTGAATCCAGCTGATGGAAAAAATTTAAGCTGGAGAAAGCTAATACTGCTTAATTAGCATATAGACGAGATGGTGTGGTAAAATTAAACTTCAAAGTAAACTTTTTTCCCCAAGGTCATCGATCACATTTGAAACGAAAATCTCACTGGGATTGTGTTTGCTCGGTATCTGTGATCATGGCAATTGTAGAACCGTAGGGAAAGTTGTCGAAACAACAGATCAGTAACTCAATACATATCGATGAACCTATCGGTGTCTACCGTGTTTTCTTTAGGTCGGTTTCAAATCGGATTATATTGAGCGTGGGGAATTTCTAGTCCAATTGCTACTGTGCAATTGCGCAAAATCGAGAGTGTTTCTGAAAGCAAATACTTGTTAGTGGCATTGCGGACGGAAGACAGTGGGGCACCTATCAACGCTTTCGTACCGCCCTAGTTCTCATCCTGCTATCATTTTCTTGGCCTCGATGTATTCTGAATTGACTGTACAAATCTCACCTCGATTCATTTTTGTCTCCCGCCTTCTTTAGACGAGTTGCTGCAAGAAATGATCCCACTCAATTAGGCTCCTTGTCAGAATATATATAACTTGAAACTTAGCTAATCTTTTCCATTCCATGACTCAGTATAATCCAATATCCTGCAATGCTAAATCGAACAAAAATTGAAAGAGATATGCCAGGAAAAGAAGTAACTACGAGGAGTGTGATGACCTGTGACGACCTTACAAAACGCAACGCCTGTAAGGGAGGAAGAAATTTTCATATCTTAAGTTCACATGCGAAGATTGGGATAAGATTTAATCAGATATTCAAGGTTTTGAGTTTGCAATAAGTTATAAGTTCAAAGTACAGAATCGAATGTACTTAGTGCTGCTGAGGGTTTAAATTATATTATCAAATATGTTTAATAGTAGCTCATCGATATGAATGACGTTAGTCGATCGTTGTTAATGATCACTGTTGTCAATGATCTCAACCCGCATCTAAGATCTCTATCACTAATCACTGATCAATTTCTGATTAGGATATATGCATAATCTTCTCTAGCAAAAGAGTCGGTCCATTTTCTTAGATCTACACTCTTAATGAGAACAGTTGTCCATACGTTTTCGAAAATAAATGGAATAAAAAAAGCAAATTACGACAGTCTGGGACTGTCCTGTGCATGAATGACTTCTCAAGGATTTTGTCGCTACAGTATGGAAAAGACAGGGAGTTTTAATCATCAATGTGTCTCATGTTAACAATTTGACCTACATACTAAGGCTTAGAAACAATAAATCCAAGATAACATATAAGTAGGTTGTTGAAAACAATATCAAAATCTGAGAAAACTTGTGATGGTGGCGTCTGTAAGAAACTAATGCGATGCGTGGGAGTTTTTAGACATCAGTCGAGACAATAAGCACAGGACGGCAGTTTCCCGCCAGGATGTTTCCGCCTTGCGGCCAGCTCAGTGAGAAGAAAATCTATATCACCAAAAACCACATGCTCATTCTCAGTCCCATCGCATAGAAACAGGCAAATATCTAAGGAATTGCCGTGGAAGAACTTTTTCATGCAACTTGTGTCAACAAACTCTTGGTGTTTGAGTTGATACCTGTCTACTTGTCTAGCATTACTCAACTTGTGATTATTATGCTCATGGTCCGCATGCGGGTCGATGCTTTCTTATAACGGTCTCTTGATATGACTCTTGTCATCGTGCTCAAGGTTCGCTTGAGGATGCTATAGCAAAACGACAAGGGATACATGGTTGAGATATCTTATTCGTTTCTATAGATCCATGACGACAAGTCATAAACGTCATGCTTGTACATCATGTGCACATCATCATTATGTGAGGCGGTACATTGTATTGGGGCGTACCATCGTGATCCAATATCTTTATATGGTCAAGCACATAATGATGATGTGCACAAGATGTACAACCATGACGCTTATGACTTGTGGTCATAGATATATAGAAACGAATAAGATACCTCAACCATGTATCCCTCGTCGTTTTGGAACGTTACGGCTTGTTGGTGGTATTCAGGCTCCATATCGATCGGGTATGCTCAAATCTTTTCACATGCAAGGAGTCGTGCAATATGAAGACACGGAGTTGACTTTATTCGTCGGCCTATCAAAGGCTATCTGTTATCCGCAATGTCCATATATTATCAACTATCGCCTCATTGCCTATGACGAACGGAAGGTTTTTGATCGGATTGTTGACATTTTGATCTTTATTTTATTCCTGTCGCATTGTAAACAATTCACAGGGCGAACAAAACGCTAAGATATCTGTATATAGGACGCACATACGTTCACGATGACTTGCACTTGCACTATATAGCTTAGCATCGATATTAATTTAGAAATCAATCGAAGGATTTGAATAAAAAGTTGAACCTACATACAACACTGACATGACGATTTTAAGAGACATTTTAATTAAACGTATGACATCATCCACGAAACTCATCGTAACAAGGCGGTTGGTTTGATTCGAAGTTCGTGAACGCAGGCGAATATAATTAGAAATAAATAACTAAAAAAACAAATCCTCTTTTCTCCATCAAAAGAGCATCACGCGTTTTTTTTCTTCCAATTTTACAAACAATGTGTTTATCTTATAATGCTATGTGTAATCGGGATTTTATCAACATTATATATGCCAATGTATATTAATCAAATTAGTTCATAATTGAAATCCCATGAATTATTCGACTTACTTTGCAATTTTTAATGAGGATCATATAAATTGATCAGCATTAACTTCTCATCAGGTTAATAGTATTAACGCTTGTGTAATGAGTTATGAGTGCACTGTGTATCATATCTTGAGTCAAGTGGAGGTAGAGTTGATGAACTCTGTCGGACACCCCCATGGAATATTCAAACTTTGTTGATTTTGCAATCATGAAGTCTCGCCGTTTACAAATGTTTCATGTTTAATATTCAACCACTAGGTGGCTAAATAGTGATAGACTGTTAATGCCTAAGCGCCCTGTCGCTTTCAGTCCGCTCGGGCGATAATACCTAATCTTCCCTGTAGTTCATATAAAAGCTGTACATACAGACTCACCATCTCTCTTCTGCCTGTATCCTGTATCTTGCTTGTATTCACTCAATGCACGTCTATGTCTATCGTCGTAGTGAATGCATCAATGACGAGATCCTGAATGTAAGAGTGCGCTGTTGATATTTGGTATTACAGGCTCACCGTGAAGGAGGTGGCCTGGACTCTTTCACTAATGATGGAGTTAATACAGTATATGCGACAGGATCTACTCTGTCACTTCGCGGCACAATCGAATTGTTTTCTATTCAAACAAGAGGCATATAGGTATCGGAACCCAATAGAAACGGGACTTATTTTATTTCGACTGCAATGGTGGCAGCATCAAGGTGCACTCAGTGAACGCACGGCTCTTAACCTATTGGCATGAATGATAACATATCGCGGCGACGAGGAGAAACAAGTCACGACACAGAACTCCCATGTTTTACAACTACGGAATAGTCTTCAAACTTTCTTTAGACCACAAAAGCAGAAGCAAACTTTCCAGACAAGTTTGAATGCTGTCATGTCAACTACAAGTGGATAACAGTAAATGAACACGTATAAAAATAACAGTAGGCCGCCACTCTTCACTGATTCAACCTCTGTTTGCGGTTGTCATCGAATCCTCATCAAGAAGCACTAGAGAATCATGAGTGTTTAACTGTTCTTGTGACTGTAAACAAGATGAACGGAAAGCCAACGAAGGCGTATTTGTGTTTCCGTCTTGCACGAGAAATAATACCTGGAATCGGAAGTTTTCCGTGCATGAAAGGCGCCGGACGAGTTGTTTAAGGCAAACATCCTGTCGCCAAAGTACCCTTACTATCAAAATTATTATTTTCTTTAAAGAAAGTACTCATGGATTCTGAAAATCTGCTTCGGCTTTTCCTAACGTTTGGCCGCTACCTAGGTTGCAATCCAACTTTGATGTGGTGGGGTTGTTTGTATTGAATCGTTCGGATATCGTTTATGGAAGAGATGAACAGGTGTGTAACTAAAACCACAACAGATACCTCAAACGGAAATCAATATAATTCAAAGAAAAGTTGACTCAACGAGTTGTGTGCTCCCTCATTTGTGTTTGAGGAAGTTAAGAGTTTACTAAAAAAAAAACATCGATGAGAAACAATAAAATGCAATTCGTCCTCGAATCGCTTGCTGGCTAGCTGTATCCAATTACATTTCATCTCTACGTAAACGTCGCTAGGGAATAAATAAAACAGGTATAAGAAATTTGTAATTACACAGTTATGAAGAACGATCTATTGTCTGCCCTTGTAAAAGCAGCGCAGTCCCTACAATGACAGACAATCTGTAAAACCTCACGTAAAAGTCGGGATTACGCGAAGATGTGGCACGTGGCGCAAATGGGAGGAAGACAGGCTCTGCTTAAGCGCTAATAATCACGACATGTACGTTTCGCTTTGGTTAGGCGATCGGTATGTTTCCCTTCGGTATAAATCATCACCGGGATATTCTTGATTATTGCGCAATTGATTGCATCAATTTACGGGAAAAGTAGGCTACCCTTTATAATCAACATGTAACATGCCTGATGTGACAACGTAACGTAGCCACTGTTGATATCGAATTGCATGGTATTTTCCAAAATGAAAATCCAATACAGCAGGACTATCGTGCCGAAACCCGTAAGCAGAAGGAAATTACCGACGGGAGAATAAAGGATTGTAAAGGTGTTTTTATTCACTCAACTGTCTGAAGCAACGCTGAAAAAAAATCTTTACTGCAGTGGGAAAGCAAATGCTCAGCAATTTCTCAATTGCTATCTGCGGTTTCGAATACACCGCATATTGCAACCTCTCGAAAAAGTGCAAGCTACCAATAACGAAATCGGGAATTCCACAAAAAGTTGGTTTCATAAAAAAAATACTCTTGTGTCAGATTGAAAGAAGCTTGCGATACTTTTTATTGACTCAACCACCCATGCTTCAATGACACGAACATCAAGCATTAACAGATTCTAATCGGTTTCTGTAAACGTAGGAAACGGACCCCGGGATATGTACGCATCCAAACGACCCGAAAGTCATTGTGGCTACGGCATTTAAAGTGCTGCGGTTCGTCACGTTCACCACGTTTTATTCACGGTGTCGTTTGTCAGAGGATAATAGAGACATTGGTGAAATTGGTAAGTGCGTTCATGACGATATATCCACCCAAAGCACGCCCACTTCTATTATTACTTTTCCAATATCACCTAGGCAAACAAGAGTGAAACGAAGAAACTACACGACTTGTTACGCTTATCGAATGACCAACGCTTACACGGTTACAACTCTACAGGACATGTAGAGATATATATTAAACTTGAAATAGCTTGTGATATTTTTTGCAATCTCGTCACAACGTAAGATTGGAAAATATTTGGTTATTACGAAGGCGTGTATTTCTAAGCAGCATTTTTGCAGTCGCCGGAGGCGCAAATATACGAATTGATACCGGCGACGCCCAGCTATCAACGACGCTATGTGTTCTATACACGAAGCATTAAAAAAGCTTAAAAAGCCTGCTAAACGCTGTCAGTTTTTCTGTTTACACAATTATTATTATCTTCTATACCGAAGACCGGTGTCATATCATTGTTACATTACATTGCATCCCTTCTAGGTATATGGAGTACTACGTCACCCATTACCTGGAAACATACCCTGTTGCATTTAAATGATTGCCTTATACCTATATGAATGCTATATAAGACGAAGGTTATAACGTAATCAAGGTGGCATGTCTATCAATATTACTATTGAATTGTGATTACGTCTATGCAAGACAGTTCTCAAATGCCTTTGACGCTTGAAATAGCGTTCAGTTACCACAAGAAAAAATGTAATGGGCATTAAGTAGGATACGATTCTAGTATCCGAACTGAGTTGCATAACATATCGTTTTATTTTTGTGCGGAACAGATAAGACCTTAGACTGCAGTTTTATATATAGACCCTTATGTCATATTATCTTATGTCTGTGTCTATATTTCACTCATATTCTCATCGTGAAGCTAATATGAATGTATATAGGCTACCTATCGTTACATAGTTATTTTCCAGGGCAGTGAAAAGGTGATGCTTCATTTGGAAAAACGTAGACTGGTTTCAAACTCGGACAATTATCGTGCGAAATTGCTTTATGCTGGAAGAAGTTCTACAGTTGACATTGGCGTCAAACGTAGCCAAATCATATCGATTGATTTTGACCCGGTGTCCTAAAACGTTCTTGTATCGGCATTGAGCCGTGTGAAGTATACTATCAACGCTGCTTGCGTTAAAGGTGTGTCATGCATCAGTAAGCACCCGAATATTGAGCTACAAGTACAGAGATTTACACATTGTTCGTGTTCGACGACCGGGACCATGTTATTTGGATTTTACCAATCAACTAGCTGCTAAGAATGTCTGTAAAACCACCTACGAATATGTCTATACCCGATAGAATATGAGTCCATCCTTTCAGGACACCATTCAACACATCTTCCTCCAACGCAATTCAATTCTTTAAGAATCACCCAGATATCTCATTAGACTATATCATTCAGCAGCCAAGCCTCCCAAGTCAGTCTTTAAATATAATCTTTTCAAACTATATATCTAGTACAAATGGGTGTGACCCTATTAGGACAGAGTTACGACTTATTGAAACGATCGTAAAATGCGGGAGCGATGAATATAGTTGACATTTGCGTGATTCTCTCCGGACGTGGATGATGTTTACCCTTCTTAGAGACACATCCGCACCCACCAAAGCCCTGACAATACGCCTGACATACGCTGTCATATCGTCAAATCATGTCTTGATGTTAATGATAGATATTTTATGAGATGAGGTATTCTGGCGAAGTGCCTTCATATAACCGATCAAATCGCAGAGGGAAAGTGTGAGTCAACCTATAGTAATAGCTGTATTGTAAGATCCTGACAATATAGGGGAATGACATATTTTTCTTCAGGGTTTTTCAAATGATATTGTCACGATATCAGCTACAATTTGAATAAGAGGTCACACAAGTCTATTTTAGCGGTCAGCTCGTACTAATGACAAAACTAAAGCTTGGGGGCGAGAATGTTATCTATTTTCAGGACTTACAATGCTTTATTTTATCAAGTAGCCCAATCAAGGCCTGATCAGTAAGTTTTAGAAACGTAATGAGATGTCAAGCCCAACGTTCGCAAGATTGGAATTCTACGATGAGTTGACGCTAGACAAATAGAGGAGTAAATATTGACGGCCGGATCATTGATTAAGTGTATCATTGCCTAAGTTGTGCTTGCTCGTTTACAAAATATCGTCATAAACATCGTATGGCAGCCGATGGCAGGTAAAAATGTACATAAATAGTGCTATGTACTCTTAACATCCGTCTCGACAGATTTAATGCGATGGTACAGCAGGAATGGTTCACAAATGAGATACACGCATACACTACTTTATCGTGTGAGATGAAAAAGAGATTTCACAGTAGTGTTGTAAGCTGTCCGAATTCGTGACAAAATATTGTGTCAGTCAATTCGTCCTGTTTTCCTACGACCAATATGTCACGTCTGTACTCATCGCTTTACTAGATTCATAGCGCCGTGCGGTAATTTTAACAGAGACAAAATGCTTTAATGGTCTGTTGCGGTAAATAATTGTGTGTTTACAGAGTTTAGTTGTTTTACCAACATCATTCACTTCAAATTACCAAATAACATCTCATGGAATGTCAGTGCCGACAGGCGATATCATAGATTTTGTTTGGAGGTGACGTACTCGAAATGGCAGACAGTTGTTAATTTTCCTGACCGTGGACTGAGGAGATTAAACTTGAAGTCAAGTACATGCTTGTTCAGTGTCTATACTAGTGCAACGTGACAAGTGGTACTATTACAAAAAATGCAAATGACACGCAAACTTATAGCAAACACTGCATGAACACGCACGGAAATTGATGTCCTGTCAACAGAATCGTCACTTCTCTGGAACAACGAAAAAACATATTGAATCATAGCTTACTTTCTGAGTCGATAACTAGTCGAAAGAGATAACACTGGAAAATATTGTGACAAACGGACTTTGTCGATTTGTCGATGGAGTTAGGATAAATATGTACAGCAGTTGATAAGAATTTGTGTTTCAATGACGATCGAAACATGGTAGGTAAAAACACAGAGAAACATCTAAATGAAAGTTATACGCAATTGCATCAAGTTTATCCACACAGTAAAAGGGAGACAAGCACATCCCCTTTTATAAAACAGAATGGCCAGCACGACAAAACGTTCAGTTGACTAAAGCACTACATTACCCACGCCAGCGTTTCAACGACAATATAACCTTCTTGCATATTCAAAGACGGAATGTTAAATTAATCTTGGTAGAATACAGAGTCTCACCCCAAGTTTCACGCACAGTCAAATTAGCTAAGTCTGATTACCAATGCTTTAGAGTTAGGCTATTCATTGGGAGAAGATCTTCACAGTATAGGATATTCATGATGAACCGAAGATCCAGAATGTTGGCAATTAAATCTTCACAGGTTTTCAGACCTCCGCTCATTCATAATTATAATTTCATACGGGTTCATCGGCCATGGGCTTCACTGATATTATATATCTACTCACGCTGGAACTGGATGTACTAAAAGGACCGGCATGCTGTGAATTCACACTATCATTTCCCCGGTGGCTGTATGCTGCGACCCCAGCCAATTGGGAGACTTGGCTCACACGTTGATGTTGGAATAAGACTAAAACGCATGGCATGCTACATGTTATCGACGAATTACTATTTAGTTGATTTATTGCTGTACACCACAAAAAAACGGCGTCACGATTTGTTTGAGTTTCAGCTAGAGAAACACACGAGTGACGTGTTAACGACGTTTGCACACGTAACCGAGATTTTCTCTCAAGAATTATTGAACTAGAAAAATATTCCATCGTGGAACAAGAAGGTCAGAAACTCGTAATTTACATCAAATTTTCAGAATTTCCTGACGATTCCAGAATCAAAAAGTCGTTAACATCATTGCACAGCTTGTCCGATTCAACCGGTTTGCGACATCCGTCCCGACAGCAAAATTTAATGTACGACAAAGTAACCAACAAAATCAATCGTCAGCAAGGGCCATTAGCAAATTGTTACATTCTTCCGTAAATGAATGTAATCAACCTGGACTGAGTAATCACGTGGCGAAATTATGTGGACTAGACTACATACACACCGTACATACACAGTAATTTCATAGACGTCATGGGTCAATGAATTATGTGTTGTTGATCTACGCGAAGTTCCGATTGTCTTGGAATCTCTTGCCTTGTAGACTCCCAATTTAGACTAGAACACCTTAGTCATTGCGGGACTTTTGCTAGATCGTTTTCTATCATCACACCAAACGTCTACTCGCATCTCAAGGTCAATGAACGCGTGGGGTCAACCCTTATCTGTCAGTCATCAATATAGATTCTACAGCACCGGAAAAATGAGTTTTCTTTTCTTGGTAAATAAACGATAGTTTGGTGAAATTTTACTTAAAGATTGTCTGAATTATTGAAGCTTTCGTTTCCGATCTTTACAGTATATAGGTCTATATAAAAAGGCGACAATTCTTGTCATGCACGCTTTAATTTGACTTACAACTTGACATTGCATGGTTTTTGGTTTATGCCCCTACGATTCAAAGAAGCTGTTCAATACAACCCCGCCAACAACACTTTACTGACAGTTAGACAAAAGTTCAAATCTGAATAACTTGCTGTGTTACTGAATCACAGCATACAGTCAGGACAATATAAAATCCATTTCCTCCTGCCTCAGCAGAGTATTGACGCAACTTAGGGCTTCGGGCCCACGGATGGCGTGGTTTGGAGGATTCGCTCGGTGCATGCAGCATGTATAGTTCCTTGCGACACACCTGGCTACCCAATAGTCTGTTTTACATTGCCGCTCATGACAGTATGGTGTGTGGTTGCCAACCACAAAACAAACAAAAGCTGCACAGCATGGAGACCGCTATGTGACATAAACAGTTCTTAATCAACCGTAGAAGCACGACTTACGCCTCACATTTATGCTGATATAAGGTGTAGAAGAAAAGATCAAATGTCACGTCCTAGGATCTACATACGGACTTAATTTCATTCAGGGACCCGCGCAGTATTACTACGCGCCGTTTGAGCATATATCCCCGTTAATATTGAGGGTTCGAATCCAGTATATGGCCATGACATTACAAGCAAACCACATGGTCTGCTGGAAATGATTTCCTCCACAAAGTGCATATTTTGTTACAAAGTTTACATAATAGAAAGTGTCGAGGTTTAAATTTGAAACAAAGCAGCATTTTCTCGTAACGATTGACCCGAATCGGCACTCTTCACTCTGATGGATACTCAAATGTACCATGCAAAGCGAGACGCGGATGTTTTGTTTGTGAATCAGTATCCAAAGTAATGTGGGTACTTGCCTTCAGTCTATCGATAGCCAATTATGACTGAGCAAATTGACCTTATTGGTTACCGCATGACCCGTAGTCTATTCAATGGAAAACGTACAAGACAACTTGGTTAGCTGGAGTAAGATAGTAGTCCACTTGTCCCGTCGCTGTTACATCCTACAGCGCATTGACTGGCTTTATATCTGGAAAAGGAGCCCGCGTTGCACAGTATTTGACAGGATACGGATGTGAAATAACATCAGTAGTACAAAAAGTATTTGTTATCTAGTCTTCCGTCCGATGGCGATTCAAGTAATCTTGGTTCAAGTGGGTCTATTATGCGCAACACCTGAGTAAACAAAATGCGCCCGGACTTTCAAAGTGGTCACTGGTCAGTTGTCCACTTCTGTCATGCTACTCATAAGCTTTCCTGACAAGCTCCTGTTGGAAGTAGAGATGTCGGTGTTGTTACAACTTTTGTTATGACGCCGAGATAGACGTTTGTACTGTCATACGTTCATTACAGTTGCAAGTAGAGAATGTGGTACTTCAGTCAAGAAGATTAGCCTACTTTATAGATGTATACCTCAATGATACTTGATCGGACCTGTGGATCTTCTACTCAGACTCAAAGGACTCTTCTATATGGGACGCACTCTTCCAAGTTACTAGAGATTGATTGAAACCGAATTTGTTGGAATCAGATCTCCACTTGAGCCTAAAAAATCGAGTACCAACCTTAGTTGCTTAGTATATTGCTACGAATACTATTTAGCAAAATATATGGGTACTACGTTTTCTACAGCCTTGCAACTTTAGCGAGATTAGCCTCAATTTTTGCTCGATAAATATGGCTACACCAAACCCGAGGCGGTCCAAGGCCTATATCGTTCCTCTTTCGCGGAATTTACCGTTATCTTAGTATTTGTGGAAGATCAATATGATAGCAATCACAATCTGCCACGTCAATTCAAAAAATCTTTTCTACTCAGGTTTGTATGATGTAATGACTGTTGGCGATTATCGCTGTAAAGGCAGATGACAGGATAATTGCTAGTGTGTGATGGTTTGTGCGATTTAAAGCACACTAGAACACAATAAGTGAAGGCAACAAAATCCAAATGATTGTTTTTCAATTGGATGTTGCGACCGCTAATTTCGTCATCCTCCAGAGTAATTCGTGATCTGACTTCTGGGAAAGTTTATCTGAGCGTCGTGTACTTTTACTTAGCAACTTGAGATTGTGAAAGTATAACGGTTACATCGTTCGTAGCATAAAGTGATCCTTCGCGATTGAGCTCCACATTTCTTGGATTCATTTACAATTTCGCTGACTTTGTAGATTTAAGTAGGCCTACTGTTAATGCATTTTCGTATTATAGATTTCCCGCAGCACAAAATGGTATCGTACCAGATTTTCGCTTTCCACCCGGGTCTAGAATGGTCTTAAGGCGTCATTAAAATTTTCCAACCGATAATGCTACATTGCTACCAATGAAATAAATAGCCTACTGTAGGTGTAGTATCAAAAAAGTCTTAGTTTCTGAAGTTAAATCTGGCTTAAAGATGTGACACCACATCCAATCCCGTGATTTTGGCGTATGATGTTACCTTTGAACTCTGTAAGTCGACTGCGACACTATAGACAACCCATTATATTCCGTGTTCAGTTCATAGAATGCAGTATATGTCGTTATATTCGGTCGAAACGCCTTGCTATACCAGACCACGGCGCGTATATAGGTACAGTTTGCCAAATCGTTAGACGTTGCTTGCGGCTGGAGAAATACAGAAGCATATTTCGTGGTCATTGATTCATTACACCGCACGACTTATATTTCGCTCTTTTTCAACAGTCTGGTCTGGTCGGAGCGAATGGGGCGGAGACAAACTCCGGTTTGTCAGCTTTGTAATAAACGAGATATATATCTGTGGTGTGTAGTTTGATTTGTTGAGGTTTCATCTGATATGGCATCTCACTCCAGGACGGTGGTAAATATCATTAACGCCATAAAGGAATAGCATTTTATAAGTTCTGGATGTCGCATGGCCGTCTCTATGGAGCCATCAACTAGGTCACAAAATACGAAGATTCAAACAAAATACAAGTTTTGAAACCAATAAAACACTTCCCCCGTTAATAAGTTACGTGTTCTCAATCGTCAATGGATCATAATATACCTTTCAGTAGTACCCGAAAGGCAAACAGAGAGTAAGAGATTACCAAAACTAGTTCACAAGAGTTTACCTGTACAAACAGGAGATAGAATTATTCGATTTTAGAATTTTATTGAGTGCCGGTCTCTATGGGAATTCCCAACAAATGGATGAAACCGGCGTCATCAAGCAGGTACTTGTTACATCTATATAGGTATAATGCATCTACTGAGCGCCGTGGTTTTACCACCATGCGATTTGGCCTACTCAATTAGTTGAAATGTAAAATCAACATTAGCTAATGATTTGCACCAGCTGCGTCCTTCATTATTAACAAACGTGCAATCGTCGGAACCGTAGCCATTGACGTGGCGAATAATTGAGAAAAAATACCAAAAATATTAGTTTCAGCACGGTAATCATGCTACGGAATATCATTAATACATTGATTTTCGTAGTGCTATGATATTGGGGTGGAAGTAGCAGCACTTTCGTTTATATGTAATCGTGTGGTTTTAAAATAAGGTACTAATAACAGCTTTGCTTCGCACAATCTTTACCTGACACGTGACGTAACGAATATTATCGAGAAATCAAGGAAAATGCTACCTATAATGAGTTCATCTCCATACAAGTGTATGATCAGGCGTACTAATTTTGCGTGGTTACATAGTGTCGTCTATGATTGCTTCCCGGAACTTTCGAATGTAATTACAAGCATGCAAGAGAATTATGAATTAAATTGATACCTAACGCTTTGTGCACAAGAACTGATTGGAGGGCTCAAAACAGGCATGGCGTCAATCCAATACTGATAGCAGCAATTGTATACGTACGTGTTTACTGTGTGTACAGTCTATATCATATGGATGTCAGACCTTGACAAAGTCATGTCACTTCCAGGGGTGAGTTGCGCTGTACTCGACGTGGTGCGTCACTGTTGTGTTGCGGGCTAAGCCGTCATGGCAGCGTTGTGGCATGAAGCGAACGTCCGCGGACACTGGTCAAATAGGTTTTTGTGTATACCGTAAGAAACTCTGTCCATTATGGAGTTATGTATTCTGCTCTATAACCCAAGTAAAGTGGGACCTTGCCTGCTGGACAACATAGAATATATACGAAAGTAGCTGCCGCAAACAGACGAGCGTATAAGGACAATGTTTATTCGATTCAAAATGACAGAATTATGAGGAAAATGACGGGAACCAGGACATTTTATCAAACGTAATTATAACTGGTTGGTTGATTCAGCCCAATGGTATATTTAAGCAAATATAATATATTGCCATATGCAAATTGCTGAATCCAGTACTGCACCCCTTCTGATAGGCGCATAAGTGCCGTAAAGCCGCATTTACTAGCTGTAGTAATCGGGCGAGATCGCGAGAATGATTTTGCGTTTCAGATCGTCAGTACGCGCACAACAAGTATCGGAGCGCATACGCCCTCCAGTGTCGACGAACAGAGCGAAAAAGGTTTTCGATAGCAGAAAAACATTAAGGCAGTAACACTTATCAAACAAACAGCTGACTTGTCACTTTTTGCCCACTACGCAGATTGCCTTGAACTAACGCAGTGAGATGCAACACATTTAGTCTGCAGCATATAGCTTGTGATTTAAAGTGGAAAATCGGCGATATTTAAACCGTTAATTAATGGCGACTTTAAAGCCATATCCCATGGCCCTTTGCATCTAAATTACTGAATGATTACTTGTCTTGTCCAGGTGTTATCAGCATGAACACGGTTGGATTTTGGAGTGGTTTGAGGTCAGGTTTAGGATAGGCTCGTGCGTCACAGAGTATCGACTTGTGAAGTTGATCTAACGATTGTAATTTTATCCATGGGTACACAATTCATCAATTGCATGAATGCAATTTTGCAGTAAGTACGTAGCCCTAAATTGTGGGAAGCTGGGAACAAGAACTGGTGTATCGTGATTATAAGACGATGAGAGAAGGCCGAGTGAAGTAGGCGGCTTGTATTGGAAGACTGTATAAAAGCCAGCGTATTTGCCAAGTCTCTCACACTCGCCGGCAGCGGTCAGCAGATTTCTCTTGCTGTCTCGTGTACAGAAGTATTAGAATATTTTGTTACAGGCTTCAGTAGTAGAGTAACACAATCCTAGTTGGATTGATTTAGTTAAGCGTTCGGAGATCAATGCTCCGCTAGAAAGTTGCCCGTTGAATTCATTGCAGAAGAGTATTTATCTAATTGTTTGAACTAGCTGTAGAATCATGGGACATGAGCCCCAATGTTGACAGCTGAACTGACTGCATCTTTATTTACATGGGTGTTACCTTTTTATGTTGTACGCTCAAGTTATTTCTGGGCTTATAATACCAGCAACAAATATCAGTAGCTTCGTAAACGTAGGCCTTTGGAATACCGGTTTTAGCGAGTTAACCTCCTAACCTTGAGTCAATATTGACACGAATGCAGGATTGGTGTTCAATACCGGCGAGAGCGGATCAACGTTTTCGAATCTAACCATTAACTGTAACGTGGTATTGTTTGATCCCGATGAGGATCGAGGTGTCAGTTGTCGATGGCTAGCTAGCTTTGTGCTTAGAAGCAGGGACCATTATGAGATGGTGTATTATTATTATCTTGGAACATCGTGGAAGAAAATTTTGCAAAATTTCAAACTATATATATATAGTAATACTTCATTCATGAAGTAGCTGTATAGGTTATAAAAATTCTGCACGCAGCTGAACAATTACTAAACACGATTGTTCTCCGAGGCATGCGGTGTTTGACGGCATCACTTTGATGTTAACCTGAGATGTTATGGGTTGAGTAATCACTTGTGTTGGCTGAGTAAAACGTTATATTGCTATTTTCAAATTAAGTGAAAATGTCAAGCATCGGCACACCCCGTCTTAGTAGCAGGAAGAGCCAAGTCATAATCGCGTATCGCAGTAAAGTCATCGCACTCGCCGAAG